>APFE031611751.1:19193-65850 GCA_000404065.3 Pinus taeda
CAAGTTTGGCTGCATGCGAGGCTATATGGATGAGGAAGATCCTAGTTGGTTTGTTCGGTTCTCATTTGGATCCTACTGTGATTTACTGTGATAACCAGAGTTGCATTAAACTCTCGGCTAATCCTGTATTTCATGATAGATCTAAACATATTGACATCAGGTACCATTATATCAGAGATTGTGTGCAGCGGAGGATCATGTTACTTTCGTACATTCCAACGGAGGATCAGGATGCTGATATTCTGACGAAGGCTCTCACCAGGAGCAAATTCGAGTACCACCGAGGCAGGATAGGGGTTGCTGATAATCCATATCTTGTCGAGAGGGAGTGTTGAGATTGCAACAAGATGATGTAGCTTAGTGAAAAGAGTCGCCTTCACTAAGTGGGCCCGCAGGCTATTTTTGGCGCAAGTCTATTTTTAGACTATGTCTATTTTTAGACATATGGATCATGTCTATGGATTGCAGGTTGCTTTTTATGGATGATTGATCAAGTTGGAAAAAATAGATGGACTTCTATTTTTGACCAAAGCAGAGTGACCACAGCGGAGTGACAGCTAAGTCTAAAAATAGAAAAGTCAAATATTATTAGCTCACAATAATATTTAGACTATAAACTTAACCTTATTCTCTTGGAGCACTTCAGATGAGCTACGGATGTGGCACATGCAATCCCAGAAGGAAATACGTGGTTCTTATGGTTTAGTTGAATATTTGCATGCATGACTTCAGTTAGAACTCAAGTGAGTTGAGTTTAGTGGACTGGAGGTGCAGTTGATGGAGTTGTGTTCAGTTTAGCTTTGTTAAACTGGTTGTATTTAGTCTAACTGGCAAATAGACTAAAGATGAGTTGGGTGAATTAGTTATTAATTAATTCACAAGTTATTAACTCATAATACAACTAATGAATACATCAGTTAACTCAGTTGCATGTCAGTGCATGTTCAGTTCAACAAGGACAAGTGGTAGAGAATCAGATTGCTATCAGTTGTGACTATAGTTGTGCACCAGATCTTGCACAAATCAGGGGATTGAGTATGCCAATGAGTTTGCCCACATTGTAGCTTTTTCTCACGTGATTTAGCCAAGGAAAGACGTGGCTGCCTTGGTATTATCACTGGTTCTTGTGCAGGTATTGAGCAGTGGAGGCAGGCAAGCAGCGGAAGAGATCTGAGCCAGTGATTGATTCAGATCTGAGTTGTATTGTGTGTAACAGGTGGAGCTGGTACTGGATTGCTTGTGATAAGCATTGTACTTTGTAATTTTACATGACTCAATCATTAATATACAGATAGCTGGGGTTTTTAGCGATATGCTTTCCCCGGGATACATACTGTGTTAATGTGTGAATGCTCTTGATGTTTTAATGTTATTGATGCTGCTATATTAATGATCAATGTAGAGGAGATTATCTATTGTGTATGTTTTCCACAATAGTACATGATCAGGATAATCTCTGTTGAATATGTGTTAAATTATTCAAAATTTCTACACAAATGACACAAGGAGGTTTAGGTTTCAACGGTCCGGTGTGAGAATTTTCGCTAGACAACGCTTGGTTGCCCCCTTTCGATTTTGGTTCCTTTTTTTTCTTTTCCTTTTTCTCTTTCTGCTTCTTCTTGTTCTTAGTTACTTTATTTTTAGCTTTATTGGCTTTATCAAGCGAAGAGGAAGGAGGAGAGGGAGGATCAGACAAAGTAGAAGGTTGGGAGGCAACTCTAGTGTCGTCTAGTTGCTGATTTGACTATTCAATAATTACGGGATTTTTAACGACATAGGTAGAGAAGAGACAGATAGGCAAACCAATTTTCAACCCTGGAAGTGACAAAGTGGCCATATGGAGTGCACCAACATCTCCCGAAGAGGAGAAGGGACTAGGATTTCCTCCAAGGGAAATCCTTGGTTGGTAAACTCCATTTTCTCAACCTAAAGACCAACGGGGGAATTTGTGATGTTATTCTGATTTAAAATAATTTTTTAGACGCTTTGACACAACTTGTTTTTTTAATTTTAGAGAGTCGAGAAAAAAAAGATGACTCTAGTCGCCCTCGATTTTTATTGAGCCCGAAGTGGCAACTGCTTAAAGGACATTTTTTTAAGGAGTCTAAAAAGGAGAAAAATGGACTTCTCTGGAGATCTAGGCAGAAAGGATTACCAAACCAATCGCAAAACTGTAGAATACTTTTTACGGTACGGCAGTCAATCTTCCCAAATGTTGTGTTCAGTGCATTGTGATCGATAGGGTGGTAGACATGGCTTCCTAAGGATAAAGGATGCAGTATATTGTGGTCTCCCAATATATACTCGACAGTACATGGGAGCACAAGTTCGTACTAGCACATGTCGTCTCAGAGTGGAGGAATCACCCAACCAACACTGGAATCAACAGTTACCAGGTTTTACGACTCCGTAATACGTCTAGCGTAGACCTCTAGATGTTGTGCATTAAGTTCCAAAGCATTGTTAGATTCATTGAATTTATTTTAGGTTGATCTTGCTTAGAAATTTTCCTTTTAGGTTTACTGTGTGATGTGCATATAATTCCTAAAATTTAGTCTAAGATGATAAAAAAACAATTAATCTTCTTTCAACAATGAAAATCCTAGCTACTAAGGGAAGAAAGTCAAGAATCTTTTCTTCATAGAGCACAGAGCACATGCTAAATGCACAGTCCTAAATCAAACCAAGCAATCAAAATGCAAATGCACATGCATATATTTGTTTTCAGCCTTCTTAATGTATGAATGATGTTAAGAAAGCTATTTGCAAATCTGAATTACTTTTAAAGCGACAGGACTCAACAAAATTCTTTTTCAAAATGAAGTGAAAGCAAGAGAGACACTTTGCGATTTTGAAATGAAAATTGATTTTTGACACCTTAAAACTACTAATTCAAATCGTATGCAATAGTAACTGTATAATCGACTATCAAGAACAATGGGATTGTTTTCCAAAACTGAAAATGACAGCTACGACACTTTTAGATCTAGAGACGACAGTTCGACTATGCTAATTTTTTGCAAAAGAGAACTGAAAATGACGCACAATACATAAAAAACACTTACAGTTCTTTGCACTAAGGAGGTGGAATAATGCAAGAGAAGGGGGTTTTCACAGAAGTACACTGACTACATACAGTAAAACTCCTGAATAGGACTGAAAACAGTGAGAAAAAACCACAGTCTGACGGTATAGTTAACCTTCCCTGACCATCGCACCTGTTACACAATGAAACCAGTATGCAGCGCACCTACTGCTCTTGGGAAGTGTGATGCATATAGATTTCCTTGAAGGCAGGGTGCGATGGTAGCAGTGTGAGACTTCAAATAGGTTTTCACTCACAGTTTGCAATTCAGTTCAGGTGTTTAGGCCAAGTAAGTAATGCTCAGTGTATGTAAAACATAGGGGTGATCTAAGAGGTTACTAGAGCCACCACTTAGGGCAATTAGATTTCTTGTAGATCTATTATTTAATTCATAAACAAAACCCAGAGATAGACTAAAGCAACTTTGATCTACTTTGCATTTGTATAACAAATGCAGTTCGAAGGCTAGATGGCTTGACTTCAGGCTCCGTCTGTAAGTTTATAAAAGAAACAAGGATAGATAAGCTAACAAGTAATCTAGTTTCTCCCCAACCGAGTCGCCATTTTGTTACCAAGAATAGTGTGCACTCAGATGTTGCTATTCCCACTAAGATGGGTGGCTATCTTAGAAACAAATAATTAAAGTCTACTATTGTTTTCTTTTATGAAAATAGACAAGAGGAGAACCAAGAAGACCAACCTGAGTCTTGCGCTTGATTTCCACTCCTCCTTGATAGAGATTCGTCACTTCTTCTTTGTCTACCCAGCTTCAAAAAGAACCTATGGAATCACAACAACATACTACTATCGAAGAAAAAAAGATCTAAATGCATAAATAACACAGGATCAGATGTGTGTTAACCATACAAATGCATATATAAACAAGTACACAAGAATATGGAAGAAAACAAGAATAGCTTTATTAAGACGAAATGTAGTAAGAGGATTACAACCATATGCTCTGACCCAGCATCATCCCCCAGCTAGGAAGCCCTTCTTCACCTCAAGCAAAGCTTAGATCAGCCAACACTATGAATGTACAACAGAAAACCAACAACACTTCTCTATAAGATACAAAATTCTAGCCTCTGGATCTCTGTGATGAGGGATCCATATATAGATGATTACAGAGAGATGAGTCATCTTGTGGGATCTTGATTAGTGTCCTCTCTCTGATAGTTCCTGCTTCCACTTGGAGAATTATGATCTCTTACTCATCCCTGGTCGAAAACAGAGAGGCAAGTGTTAGAGGGGAAGCTTCGGGAAGATTCCATGATTTTCCACCTCGCATTTTTGTCCCTGCCATTTGTCCATTCCTGACGATCGCACCCTACAAAGGAGCAATTCAGTATGCATCACACCTTCTACACTGGGAAGGTGATATGCATCGCACCCTCTCCATTGAGCTTTCAGTATGGTCCAGTTTTGACCATTTATGAGTAGTTTTCAGTGTAGAACTTTTGGGAGATGATGTAATCAACTGACCTTGTTCCTTTAGGTAGTGAAACAACAATTTTAGGGACTTAGGAGCCCTTAGCTTATGGACATTTATGATTGGGGTTGAAGTGCCCAAAAATGTCTATAACACAGTGTGAGACTTTAAACAAGTTTTATCTCATAGTTTGCAATTCAGTTTAGGGATTTAGGCCAAGTAAGTAATGTTCAGTGTATGTAAAACACAGGGGTGATCTAAAGAGGTTACTAGAGCCACCACTTAGGGCAATTAGATTGCTTACAAATCTATTGTTTAATTCATAAACAAAACCCAGAGATAGACTGAAGCAGCATTGATCTACTTTGGATTTGTATAACAAATGCAGTTCGAAGATTAGTTGGCTTGACTTCAGGCTCCGTCTGTAAGTTTATAAAGGAAACAAGGATAGATAGGCTAACAAACAATCTAGTCGCTCCCCAGTGGAGTCACCATTTTGTTACCAGGAATATTGTCCACTTGGATGCTGCTATTCCCACTAAGATGGGTGGCTATCTTAGAAACAAACAAGTAAAGTCTACTTCCGTTTTCTTTTATGAAAATAGACAAGAGGAGAACCAAGAAGACCAACCTTAGTCTTGCGCTTGATTTCCTCTCCTTCTTGATAGATCTTCGCCGCTTCTTCTTCATCTGCCCAGCTTCAAAGAGAACCCGTGGAATCGAAATAGCATACTACTATCGAGGAAACAAATATCTATATTCATAAACAACATATGACCAGATGTGTGTTAACCATATAAATGCATATATAAACAAGTACACAAGAATATGGAAGAAAACTAGAATAACTTTATTAATATGAAAAGTGGCAAGAGGATTACAACCATATGTTCTGATCCAGCATCATCCTCCAGCGAGGAAGCCCTTCTTCACCTCAACCAAAGCTTAGATCACGCAACACTATGAATGTACACCAGAAAACCAATAACACTTCTCTGTGATGAGGGATCCATATATAGATGATTACAGAGAGGTGAGTCATCTTCTGGGATCTTGATTAGTGTCCTCTCTCTAATAGTTCCTACTTCCACTTGGAGAATGATGCTCTCTTACTCATCCCTGGTCGAAAACAAAGAGGCAAGTGTTAGAGGGGGAAGCTTCTGGAAGATTCCATGATCTTCCACCTCGCATTTTGTCCTTGCCATTTGTCCATTCCCGACCATCGCACCCTACGGAGGAGAAATTCAGTGTGCATCGCACCTTGTACACTGGGAAGGTGATATGCATCACACCCTCTGCACTGAGCTTTCAGTATGGTCCAGTTTTGACCATTTATGAGCAGTTTCCAGTGGAGAACTTCTGTGAGATGATGTAATCAGCTGACCTTGTTCCTTTAGGTAGTGAAGCAACAATTTTAGGGACTTAGGAGCCCTCAGTTTATGGACATTTATGATTGGGCTTGAAGTGCCCAAAAATGTCTATAACAATATAATCTAAACAAAGTGACATATTGGTTGTTTAGAGAGATCTTATTTCTTTAAAAACTAAAGAGAAGCATTGGTGAATACAAGAAAGTAGAGAGGTTGGTCGCTCTCATTCTTTCAAATAAGGTGATGTCCCATGAGTTTTAAAGAAAGATGATATTTATTTTGCCAAGGAAGTTATCATGGTTTTGGGGGTGGCTTCCTTATATGGGTCTTCACTATGATGGTGCTTCACTATGGAAGACCATTTGTCAAGGATGAAATCACATGACCATTTGAACCTTCTAAGAGTACGTATGTGAAAACATGATATTATTATTTTATATTATTTTATGCCATGGTATAAAATATAATTAAATTTTGTATGTGTTTATTTTCCATTGTCATTTTCTTGTTCTTGTGCATGGGTGTGTTAACCATGACTTCCCCAATGCCTATGATGCTCCACATCTAAATTATCTTCATTTTTACATGGAATCACATCAAAAGAGATTTGTATGGCTAGAATTCCATGGTGACATGAAACGATAACTGATATTATTGTTTTTTTGGGAAGGAACTGTTGATGAGTTCCAAGGACTTATAAATTCATCTTCTAATTCATGTAGTATATGAGGTTTAATTACTTGGGGTGGTTTGAAAAAGGGAAAAGCCCAAGGGCCTAAGGCAGACAGGTACATACCATATAAGCCTTTGTATTATTGTAATGATTACATCAAGTAGATCGACAACACACCAAGTGCGGTGATTTGGGATGATGAAAATGATGAAGACAAAAGAGAAGGGGATATTCTAAAAATGAACAGAAAAAGGAACATGATAAAGAGTAAGTGACTTACAATTTTTTAAATTTGTACACGATAACTATTCACACACAACTTCATAATTATGCATATTTTGGTCTCATACATAATATATATGTTGGTTTTATTTCACCAACGAATTCAGGAAATTGAAGTCATCAAAAAATTCAATTTCTAAGATTAGGAAGAAGCATAATCGTGGGTCACATTATACAAACATAAGAGGAGGAAATGGGACAATGACAAGAAATAATTCATATTATTAGGTGGTAGAAGTGTGCCTTATCCTAATCACTTAATGGAAAATATGCCAATGTTATTCCCCAATAATTAGGTTATGACCAATTGAGAGAGAAATATGGTGCATTTTTTCATTACCTACATGTTGAAGAGGATACGCTAAAGAGTGGAATTGGGTACAACAACTCAAAATAATAAATTTTCATATATTTTTAATTTCATAATGCACATTTCAATTGTAGCATCTATATTTTATAATTTAATTATGTTTAGGTTATTAGACACATGATGCTGTTATTTTTCAAATTTTTATAGGTGCATTTTTTCCCATCTTTATGGGTATGGACATCATTTTAACACAGAGGATGCCAATGATGGACACATGACACTAGACTTTTGAGTGGAAGATGATTTTGACCAATCTAGTCGTGCTGGACACCGTGGTCAGAAACTAATTCAAAGGATGTTAGGATACAATGGAAAGATACAAGACATCATTGAAGCAGACTTAACTTCATTCCAATGTGTTATATTTAGCTGCAAGTGGTGGGAAATATTTGATCATAATAATGTAAAGGAAGATCACAGTAGTGGGATGACATGTAGCAACTCTAGAAAGAGGTGGTATGAAGCTAGGGAGCTTTATGTTTTCCCCAAACAGTGCAACCAAGTGTTATATTGCCCAGATGTGTTGGATAGGGATTGGTTGTTCTTATTAAGAAATGACATTGGAAATATTTTTCTAAACAACAATGTTTTCATGCCAAGCAAGCAAGATAATTCAGCTGATGACAACAGTGAGTGATATAATTGGTAATATTTAAAAACATTTTTACATATATTTTTTTTTCTAGTGGAAATGCTTTTACATTTAAAACTAGGTATTTCCAATTGTGAAATGTATAGTTTAAGAATTAAGATTTTAACTTATTTGTTTAATTTTAATCTTGTGATAAGTTTAATTTGGATTTTGTGATCATTTTGGTTTTATCATAAATGCTTGTCAGTTTACATAATTTTGTCATTTATTTTGGAAATATTTCAATTATGGTCCCAATGTTGACTAAAACCACAATGAATGAGGTAATTTAAGATTTCGATAGCAATCAACTTACGAAATAATGACAAAAACAACAAGTATAGGAAGATTTGCATCAATAAAATTTTAGGGCCAATAAAATACTTATGATGGAGATCACAAATTTTTTATAATAACAATTTTCAGGGTAGAAGAGTCTATTAGAAAAGGGTAAATAGTATAATAGAAAATAACATTTATTTTTATATAATTGATTTTTGAAAAGTAATTTAATTAGAATGATATGGTATGAAATATCTACACAATAGATAAGTATTTATAGTTTCAACCATATTAAACTTTGTAATTTATAAAAATATCTTTGCACTTTTTATTTAAAGTACGTATTTTTGCATTTAATTTTATATATTGAATTTTGATATAATTTCATCAATATATAATATATAATAAATATATATCATTTTATAAAAATAGACATCATGATGATAATCATCTAACAAACATAAACATCATCTAAAATACACATTCAAAATAAGCTAACATCATCTAATTATATACACCTCTAACACATATAAATGTCATTAGATGACACACAAACCTAATAATTTAATAATGCATCATCATCGTGATCACATTTAACAATGTCCCATGCTAATAGATATCATGCTAATTATATTGTTTTTTATTCGTCTTGTTGGCATTTTATATAATTTGTAAGATATTAAATTTTAATTTTAATTGGTAAGAGTTCCTATATGTATTAAATTTAAATTGCTTGGAACTCTTATAACTTAAGTGATAAAATAAATTTGATGAAAATATAAATTTTTAAGATATATTAAATACAAATTAATTATAAAAAAAAAATTGACTTAAGTTTTTTAAATTTAAAAATGAATTGAATTTCATAAATAGACTTAAAGCGTTAATTTTATATTTTTTAAATAAATCTATTATAGATATTATATTATTGATCGCAATTAATATTTATTAATTTTACAATAGAAATTAAAAAATTTATTTAAATTTAAATTTAGAAACTACACCTTAATTTAAAAATTATATTAAAATAATAATTATAGTTGATAAATGTATGTGTTAATGATGCTTCATTCATATTATTATTAATAACAAAAATCAAAATAATTATAATGTTATTTTTATAATCTAATATTTTATGAACAAACTTTTTTAATTGTAGTTGTTTTTATAGACCAATCAGCTATATTTTAATTTCGATATAAATATTTTCAAATTTCATTTAATGATTACATGTTGCAATAAACCTTTTTAAAATTAATTGCAAATATTAATTACATATTATCTAACTCTTGCATTTTAAATATAAGCGACAACTTCATGATTCCTAGCTTGACTATGACTACACACGTAATTTTATTTTGTGGTTTGTACTATTTAATCGTGTGTAAAATTGATTATGTTTTGTAGTGTCTATTTTTTAGACTTGTTTTATAAATGATATATTTTTTTTTCTATGTTTTCTGTAGGTAAGGACTATGCTCCTTACAATCCTTGTTTGAATAAGAATTTAATTAGAATGAATATATATGAACTATCTATGCAATAGAAAAATATTTATGGCAACTTTGTAATTATTGTTTCAACCATATTAAAATTTTTAATTTATAAAAATATCTTTTCATTTTATATTTAAAGTAATCATATTTCATGTAATTTCATATATACAATTTTGACATAAGTTCAAAAATGCATAATCTATAATAAATATAATTTCATAAAAACAAACATTGTGATGATAACCATCTATTGACAGTGTTGGATACCACTAACATGCAAGGGGTCTCCTTGATGTGAAGTCCCAATTAAGTCTCACATCACTTGGAGTAGGAGCCCCATCTGGAGTATCGACCCAACCACCATAACACAAAGGTTCTCCATGGTTTTAACAGATAGCATAAGAGATTATATACATAAACCTTGAACAAGAAAACAATTTGTCATTGTGAAACACTAATCGCAATGTATAAAAGGAGACTTTCATGAGGGCGTGAGACAAAAGTGATACGCCAGAAAGAATTAATAGTTTTAACCTAAGAGAAACACATGAGAAAAGAAATATTCATTACTTATCTAGAAAAATGGTTCACGTAAACATAACGATCATTAAACTACATGCAACACAACTTCAACAAGATAGGTACCAAGGCCACCAAAATAGTTCAAGTTCCTTGTAAATATGAAAAATAAATATATAGCAAACATATAAAGAATAGTCCCAATGCATTCACAATACATGCATGAAAATTTGGTGTCGCATTGAGTTTCACTTATAAGTTGAAATATCCATCTACATGTTTATAATGGTGAGGCACTAGTTCCAGTAGTGGAATATTATGTCACTTCATGCTTTTCCAAAGAATAGTTATTCTCTCCTATGCCAAGAAGAGAATCCAAGACTAGCTCTCTAAAGCTTAAGCCTCTAAAAGCCCTTTCCTTGAGTTATAATTTTCCATTTATAACAAGGGGAATTAGCTTTAATATCCCCATGAATCTTGAGTTACCCTCATCACTCTTGGACTTCTATGACCTTTGGAATTATATGTAACTCTTCAACTTATAAATGACTTTTGGACTTCTCCTAAAGACATTTTATCCATATATGACTAAGTGACTCTTCATGTTCCACATATGACTCTTCGACTTCCACACATTACATTTTGTTATTTTCTTGAGAATACATCATTCCAATCCACGTCATGATGTGACATAACATATGTACATTCATTTACCACTATGAGGACACTTGTACAAGTTACAACTTGATAATGATGACATGGAATTCGTGATGAGGTACCAATGCCAATATATCTTCCTTGCTACATCATCTTGCATTCTTGATGATAGACTTGATCTATGCTTAATGTTCATGAAGGATCCACTTTGTTGCTTATATTCACCCTCCAAATAACCTCAAATAAACATTGGAATCCTCTTAGTCACCATGCAGCGTGTTCTTTGTTTTTCGTTCAATGATTTGTTTCATGTCGCCATGAAAACTCTCTTTTGTTATTCTTCTCCAACAGTGTTTCTTTATTATTCCTCCTTCCTATATTATTTGAGTATTACCTTTTCATGCTAGGAAGGTACTCATGCCAATGAAAACCATCCATGAAAAATCAAATTAGTCTTAAAAACAATATTCTATCATTACCTAGTTCATGGAATGATTATCTCATGATAGGCCTGTGAGATGGTTAAAAGAAGAAAGTTTGATTAGGAGGGTGCTGTGAAACTCATCAAGGATCAGAAGAAGCATTGAAGGTGAGCATGTATAGTCAAGCAAGATAAACATAACTCAACGACATCTAGAATTATTTATTGGTTCAGCATGTGCCCATGCGCTCAAGGAAGCTATTGAGGGTTCAATGGGATACATTGAAGGGATGAAGGGGTCAGGATTTAAGCCTTCCAATTTTCGTCATGCACGCAAGAGGATCAAGGACGACACATGTCACACATTCTAAGATTGAAGGAGAAAAAATATTCTAGGTCAGGGTGCACTCTTGTGCTTAAGGGACAAAAGAGGGTGCAAGGGAACACACCAAAGGTACAAATGGATCATGCTCCAAGCCTTTATAGTGTTCTTGTGCTCTCAAGAAGAACTAGGAGGGAACATTTCTTTAATTCAAAGGAGTGCACTCAAATGAAGGCTTCAGGATTTGTGATTGTGCCATGCACTCTTTAAGAGAAGTATCAAGGATTAATACTTCAAGAATGCACCATGTGCTCAAATGCCTCTTGCTTCAAGAGTGTGCCATGCACTCAAACAAAAGGATAAAGACTTCATTATTCACTAATGTGCTATGTGATCAAAGGCTTCAAGCTTCAAGAGTGTGCCATGCACTCAAAGGCTTTAGTATTTGTAAGTTCACCATGCAATCAAAGGAAAATATGAATACTTCATGCTTTGTGAGTGTTTCATGCACCTCAAGGATTTGTACTTCGTGAGTTCATGATGTGCTCTAAGGGAAGGCTTTGTGATTTGTGAGTGTGCATGCACTTTTAAAGAGACAGAGGATCCATCGTTGTTATGAAGAGTGCTTCATTGTTATGAGGTGATCTTCATAGTTCCAAAGTGTGGTCAAGCTTGGCAGTATGCAACTTTCTCCAACAGTTGTTTTTTTATTTATCTATAATGTGATTTTCAGTGATGGAGATGCTAAAAGGCTAGATTAATTATCATAGGAAGTACTAATGCATTGTGAGAGGGAGGAGCACTTAGAAAATACTTAATGCAAAAGTATGGGAGGAAACAATACGTCATTGAAGCTCATGAATAAGCTACACTCATCACCTAGTAAGATAGTGAATCCCTTTACAACTTGCATTGAGAAGGAGGACCAAGAAGAGCTCTCAAAATGGCTAAGTGTGGGACTAGCAGAGTAGGAGAAAGAAATGCATCCTAACATAACTCAGACAACAATCACACACATAAAACCATGAATACAAGCGAGAAGCATATACATGATCCATGGCTAACAAATACAATAGAGCGACACTTATTTCTAAGTGTGATAATTGAAAAAACACATTACGACACTTAAAACGCAAGTTAAGACAAAAATGATGACTTTAACCAAAAGGTGAGCTAATTTGTAGTAATGTGTCTAACACATATAGTAATGATTTATAAAGAATCATATGTAGAAAAGTGCACTAGAAATAAATTGGTGATAGGGGAATTTATTCAATAGGACTATTCTTAGGCACTTATTTATTTACCAAGGCAAAATATGAATCTCAACTTATTGAGATCAAGATAAGTTGTTTCTTAATAAACACATAGATAGACCTATGATATTGTTTTTCTCACTAATTGATTTCCCCCTTATAATTCTCTACTTGATTAAACCAACAAGAAAAAAAACAATATTTACTTACAATACCAAGTTGAGGAATAAGTCTCTTAAATATATACAGGCTTTGTAGTTTCACAAAAGGCTTTCAATTTGAATGGATCATATTTTCCATTCATACATCATTGACTTTAACTATATGTAATCCCGAATAGATAAGGGGTAAGCGATAATACAAGCACGGTCCATCACCACAACTTCCCCTTTCAAATTTACCCACGTTTTCTTTCGAACCAAAAGGATCATATTTAATGAAAAGTATTATTGAACAAAATGAAAAAATAAAATACATGATAAAACAACAAAATAAAATTAAAAAACAAAGAAAATGGAGGGAGAACATAAAAACAACATGGAAAATATACAATAAGGAAACAAACAAATGTAGAGAATAAATGGAGAGTAGGATAAAGGGTGGATGCAATGCGTTAGAGCCTAGATTGACCTCAGGCTAAAGGGAGGCAATTCTGGGGTAACCACAAACCAAGCTTAATGTGCTAGCTAGCCCTACCAGGTCGGGAGAGGGCTCTCTCCTGATGAATCTCAGTTGGGATTAATCGATTAGGTAAATATTTTAGGCTAGGTATAGTAGCTCGAAGGTTTTTAATTGAATTTTGTGGGTTTTTTTCTGGATCAAATGGAGCTGGGTAGTTCAGGTTTGGGAGATTAGGTCAGAATGCAGGGTGTTCTATGGGGAAGGGTAGGGATAGGCTTTAACAGTTGAAATTGAGTGAGGTGAGGTGTTTAAGATTGATGAGGAGCTAAGGAGGGCATGTAGCAATCATGTTTCCTTCTCAAACAACAGAAAACATAAAATACTGAATGATTTCCCGAGGTAGAGCACTGCGAACAATGAATTCTACCTATCTATCTTAATATAATTCAGTCAGAAGCAGTGAAATAGATTATGGCATAAATATAACATGTAAAAAACTAATAAAAAAATAATAAACTATGCAAAAACACCATACCATAGGTATCCCAAAAAAATAGTTGCAACTCTTATTAATTTCCTTGCCAAACTGCCTACAGTGATGTACAATATAGTTCAAAGCATATAAGAGTATCCAACCTCACCAAATGACCAAGAAAACACATAATAAATACATATAACCTAATCATCCTAATGTTCAGGGGTTGAATCCATCAGAAGAGAGCTTGTTTCAACTATTTCGAAACATAGAACTGGAATATAGGTAGTCAAACAACTTGCCTCTAAAAAAGGGGAAACTGATTCATTTATCAAAAAACCACCTCTAACTAATGAATCTAACCTATAACACTATCTTACCATTACATTTACATTCCATGTAATCAATTAAATCAGTGAAATCATCCATGAGGAGATATAAAACAAATTTACAATCAAAAGAAGCGAAATTTTGATTTTCTCAGCAAACTGGTCCAAAGCATAGCACCACTAGCCAAAAGCATAGTGCCACTTTTAGAAAACTTTTGGAGGCCTCCCCCTTCGTAAAATTGCACCATGATAGCTCATTGGAAAGGTTTTCTAGTTTAGTTTTTGGAACACCTAACATTTTTTCATGTAGAGGTCACTTTCGCCCTAAAAACTGGAATCTCCAAAGACTACTTCTGTGTGTTCAAAAAGAGGCAGAGAGGACATTGTTTTGGTATTTTTTGGACATTTTGGTGGCCCATATTTGCTCCAAAACTTCTGAAAATTTCCAGGATGCATGTCCTCATCCTTATTAATCCAAATATTCAAACCTTTTCTCCATATGATGCCCCAGGAAAAAGCGCAGTGCCAGTGGCACTGAGCTTCTAGGCAAATTTCCTGTGTTAAAAATTTCAAAATTGAAAAAATGCAAAAACTTTTCAAAATTTGCCCAAATTTGGCATGAGACACCATCATCAATTACTTTGATGGACTACGGAGGCTTCAACCAAAATTCTCAATCTATCTTGTGTTCTTTTGCCTCCAAATCTCTCCTTAGCCTTGCCTTCAATTTTCTAATTCTCATGTTATAGATTTTGTTGTGGGTTATGTAGTGATATGCCATGTGCCGAAGCATTTTCTTGTTGATTTGGCCTTCTCAATTAATCCTTAAAGATGCATGCTGACCCTATCAAGCGATGTCTCAATATCTTGCTCAATAAGGGTCAATGCGACATTAACTTATTTGATAATTTGAATATTGGCTTTGACTATCTCCAGCTTGAGGAGAACTTGTTTGTTACTCAACTGCTTGTTTTCCTATTCCAATTATCTAATGATGAGCTTGGCTCTCTCTAGGTTGTCCACCAAAGATTGTATTTGAGCTTCTTTTTTCTTTGATAGTTTCCTGATCCGCAGCCTCCAAGTCAATGATGCCACCTCCATGATGAGTAAAGTGTTGTTGTGGCTCCTCATGCTCAATCAGGTTAAAATATATTTCCTCCTCATATTCAAAGTCATTATCTCTATCCATGTTTCCCTTGGCTTGAACAATATGGTTATCTATGGAGAGTGTTATGGATAATGGTGTGGAGGAATGTAGTGGGCAGAATGTATGGATGAGGGAGTTTGGAAAAATGTATATGTGAGGGGGATTTGGGAAAATATATGTGTGAGGGGGGATTTGGGGAGAAATAAGAAGTTGATATGGTAGGATATAACTAATAGAGATGAGGGTTTTAGTTCATGAGGTAAGTTGTAGGAAAACTAGGGTTTTCCCTAAAAACTAGGGTTCTGATTTTGGGGGTGAAAAATCACAAAAACTTGATGTAAAAAAACCCTAAACCACAAGAGATTTTGATGTACTTACTTGCAAAAGAGGTAAACTTGGAAATTTGAGGTGAAATTGGCATTTTGAGGTGATTTGGGGCTCTGTTGGGTAAAGCGCAGTGCCACCTACAGGAGCATAGTGCCTCTATATTTTTACACTACAAAAATTATTTAGAAGCACAACGCTGGCTTCAAAGCACAGTGCCAGTTTCCAGAAGCACAACGCCTTTTTTTAGGACACCTTTGAAGGCCTTCTCGGTGTCCAAATTGGGTACAGAATAGCTCGTTGGAAATATTGTTGAGTCTACTTTCTAGAAGATCTTTCATTTTTCAATTTCGAGTTCATTTTCCATATGAAATGTCGAATCTCCCAAGACTGGTGAAAATGTGTAGAATGAGGCTACCGAAATGCAGAGTGCTGTTGCAATCAACTTTTGAAGGTCTTTGTCAACTCCAAATTGAGCTCATGATAGCTCATTGGAAATATATTTGTGTCTAGTTATCATTTGACTCATCCATCAAGTCATTTGGTCAAAATGGATAGGAGAAATATTTATTTTCCCAAGGTCACTTCAGAGGTGCATGAACCCTACTAAGGAAAATGATGTTTTCAACATTTCTCCCAAACCATGAAGCTTGTGTAAAAACTGAAATAATTTTTCTTCTTGGGTTAATGATGGACAAAAACCCTTGTCACTTTTTTCAAATTCATCTTTTCTTGCTCAGAAACACAGTTTGAAGAAAAACTTCCCCTCGTTTGTAGTGAATGGCTTGTTCCTTGCAATGAATTCTTGACAAATGATGGAGACCTGATGTTTGATGATATGAAGTGACCTTATACCTTCTAATATCACTTATGCCTCTTCTACTTAGATATCTCTGATCCCATAGCCAACCCTAGCTGAATGGGAGAGGAATTTGTTGAAAATTGTGCAACAAGAAATGCCTGTTGAGAATGCAACAAGATGATGGAGCTTAGTGGAAAGGAGTTGCCTTCACTAAGTGGTCCCGCAGGCAAGTTTTGCCACAAAGTCTATTTTTAGACTATGTCTATTTTTAGACATATGGATCATGGTCTATGAGTTGCAGGATGCTATTTATGGATGATTGGTCATGTTGGGAAAAATAGATAGACTTCTATTTTTTGAATCACAGCGGTGTGATCAGAGTCTATTTTTAGACTTCCAGGTAAAAATAGAAACAGTAAAATATTATTAGCCCTTAGTAATATTTGGACTCTAAACTTTATCTTATTCTCTTGGAGCACTTCATTTGGAGCTACAGATGTGGTACATGCAGCTGACATAAGGAAATACGTGGTTCTTATGGGTTACTTGAGCTGTTGCATGGCAGACTTTAGGTAGGACTTCAGTGATTGAGTTCTGTGGAGTTGGATTAGGAGTTGATGGAGTTGTGTTTAGTTTGACTTCGTTGAACTAGTTGTATTTAGTCTAACTGGCCAATAGACTAAGTGATGAGTTGTGTGAATTATTTATTAATTAATTCACTAATTATCAACACATAATGCAACAGAAGAATACATCAGTTAACTCAGTGCATGGACAGTTCAGTGGAGACAAGTGTTAGAGGTAAGTGAAAGGGTGAGTTGTGACTGTCAGTTTTGCATGAGATTTGCACATGCAATGGATTGGGCCAATAACAAGTGATTACAGCCTTTGCTTGCGTGATTTCCAGTGTGGGTGATTCTCATGAGGTAAAAAGACGAGTTTTGATCAACCATTCTCATCTATTCTCAGCAGGTATTGTGCAGTGGAGACAGGAAAGTAGCAGAGGAGATTTGGAGATCAGATCCGAGTTGTATTATGTGTAACAGGTGGAGATAGTATTGGGTACTTGTGAGGAGTATTGTATTATGTATTGTTACATGTTCTCAATCAATATAATATACATATAGTTGGGGTTTTTAGCGAGATGCTTTCCCCGGGAAAATACTGTGTTGATATGTGTGATTGATGCTTTTATGTGTGCATGTTATTGTTTCTGCTTTTGTAAATTGATGATCAAGGTAGACGAGGTTATGTGTTGTGCATGTATTCCAAAATACTGTATAATTGGGATAATCTATGTGAATATGTGTCGTATTATTCAAAATTTCTACATGGTATCAGATCTAGCTGATTTGTAGAAAAAGTTTCTACATGGTATTAGAGCTGGTTGATTTGTAGGAAAAGTTCTACAGGATGTCAAAGTGAGGATTGATCATCAGATATATTATTCAGAAAGTGTTTACATTTTATTTCTTTAGGTAGAGTCTGTAATCGGGCCAGGTAGCCTCTCGATTCATCCTTCTTTTAGAAGGTGATATATTCGGTGAATGCCCATATAATGGATCTCTATACAAGAAATACTTTGTTCTCACAAATTTTAGATCAGAAGCGGTTGAGTTTTGAGTTGGTGGAATGGAGCTCAAGGATGAAACTCAGAAACATTAAGTGTGAGAATAGAGACAGTATGCCCCAGTATCTCACGAAGTTCACCCAATGCCAGGATGAGCTGGGAAGCGTTGGGGTGATTGTCGAATGATGAGGATATGGTGAGTCTAGCACTCCTTGGCCTCCCTAAGAGTTTGCATAGCTACCAGGACTCGGTGAATGGAAGGGAGAAATTTCCAGGATGGGAGAGACTTTGGTCGGATCTTGTGCAAGAGGAGATTAGGCGACGCACCAGAGACAGTTCTTCATCTATGCATGATGAGGAGAACTGTGCCTTAGCGAG
Source organism: Pinus taeda (assembly GCA_000404065.3). Lineage (NCBI taxonomy): Eukaryota > Viridiplantae > Streptophyta > Pinopsida > Pinales > Pinaceae > Pinus > Pinus taeda. The sequence goes on from APFE031611751.1 coordinate 37,636, forward strand.
TAAGGAAAAGAAGAGGAAGGGGAAGGTTTCTATTTCTGAATCGAGTTCCTCCAATGATGGGAAGAAGGTTGATAAGTCGAAGATGAGATGCTTTTGTTGTCATGAGTTGGGCCATTATGCTACTAATTTCCCAAAGAAGAAGTCCAAGAAGGGATCCGGAGAAGGATATGAAGGTGAGGCACTTGCTTCACAGTTTGAGTTGGATTTCACACTTTTCGCATGCATGGTTTCATCCATGATGGGAAGTGGTTGGTTTCTTGATAGTGGAGTTTCATTCCACATGACCGGTGACAAAAGTTTGTTCAGTACTTTGGAGGAGAAAGATCTCCAGATACTCATAGGGATGGGTAATGATGAGAAGTATAGTGTCTCAGGTGCAGACACGGTTATTTTTCAGAGGGAGCATGGAGCTCGCCTTACCTTGACCAATGTCAAGTATGTACCAGGACTAAAGAGAAACTTGGTATCGATCGCGATGCTGGAAGACAAAGGCTATGATTAGTCTTCAGAGAGGGAAAGGTTTTCCTTAGACACATCATCACTAGACAGGGGAAGCAGATTGGTTCACGGGTCAAGAACCTGTATGCTCTTGAGGTTCAAGATGCATGTAAAGCCTTCAGTAGCAAGGAAACTGATGGAGACTTGGTCGTTGAGAGGGAGGGTATATTACCTCTAAACATGCAGAGCCAGAAGAAGTCTCAGACAATTGTGGAGGAGCCACGATTGGTGCAGCAACTTCAGGAGATTGTGGAGCAGCCACAACAGGGGAAGCTGACTCGAGATCAAGTAGAGACATCTACTCATGCAGAGACCTCCAATAGGGGGAAACTTTGATCCAGGTGGGTTGAGGGATCACATGCATCCATACCTCTAGGTAGGAGGTGGGGCGATATAGAGTGATCACCTTAAGGAGGAGCGGTAGGATCCTTGAGGTACCCAACCTCCTGGATGAGACCCTGCTACCGGAGCCCTGATGTGGAGTAGCAGGAACTGACTGATTGGGTAGAGACAGATGCAGATGGAGCAGCAGAGAGAGACACAGTGCAGGGAATCCCAGGACAGCGCATACCATGCAATATGTAGCAATGCAAGAGGCACAAGTGTTTTGCACAATGATAGGTGGCACAGAGAGGTGTGTAATGGTGCGAGATGCATGGAGATGTTGCAATAGCGTAGATGTCAAAGAGGGAGCACTTGTTAGTAGCAGGTAGAGCTTTAGCATCAGAGTATGTTCCTAGCCCAACAGAGGGGTAAGTTGTGAGTGTTTTTTTGTTCCAAGTGTTGTTGGAGCAAAGTGGACCGGATAGATGTGTTGCATGCAGAACATTCCAGAGTTATAGGATTGGGTTTGAGAGGAATCCTTTCTTGTTGAGAGGGAGTGTTGAAAAGTGTGCAACAAGAAATGCTTGTTGAGAATGCAACAAGATGATGGAGCTTAGTGGAAAGGAGTTTCCTTCACTAAGTGGTCCCGCAGGCAAGTTTTGGCGCAAAGTCTATTTTTAGACATATGGATCATGGTCTATGAGTTGCAGGATGATGTTTATGGATGATTGGTCATGTTGGGAAAAATAGATGGACTTCTATTTTTTAGATCACAGTGGTGTGATCAGAGTCTATTTTTAGACTATCAGTCTAAATATAGAACAACCAAATATTATTAGCCCTTAATAATATTTGGACTATAAACATTATCTTATTCTCTTGGAGCACTTCAGTTCGAGCTACGGATGTGGCACATGCAATTACATGAAGGAAATACATGGTTCTTATGGGTTACTTGAGCTATTGCATGGAGGACTTCAATTAGGACTTTAGTGATTGAGTTCTGTGGAGTTGGATCAGGAGTTAATGGAGTTGTGTTCAGTTTGACTTAGTTGAACTAGTTGTATTTAGTCTAACTGGCCAATAGACTAAGTAACGAGTTGTGTGAATTAGTTGTTAATTAATTCACTAATTATTAACTCATAATGCAACTGAAGAATACATCAGTTAACTCAGTGCATGTACAGTTCAGTGGAGACAGGTGTTAGAGATTGAGATTGTTATCAGTTGTGACTATAGTTGTGCATGAGGATTTGCACAATCAATGAGATTGAGTTATGCCAATGAGAATTGGCCAATACCAAGTGATTATAGCCTATGCTCACGTGATTCCCAGTGTGAGTGATTCTTTTGAGGTAAATACGAGTTTGGTTCAACCATTCTCATCCATTCTTGAGAAGGTATTGAGGAGTGGAGGCAGGCAAGCAGTGGAATAGATTTGGAGATCAGATCTGAGCTGTATTGTGTGTAACAGGTGGAGATAGTGCTGGATACATGTGAGAAGTATTGACTATTGTAATGTTACATGTTCTCAATCATTAATATACAGATAGTGTGGGGTTTTCAGCTGTAAGCTTTCCCCGGGTTACATATTGTGTTAATGTGTCCATGCTTTTGATGTTTCATTGTTATTGATGCTGCTATATTGATTATCAACTTAGAGGAGCTTATGTATTGTGTATGTATTCCGCAATTGTACATGATCGGGATAATCTCCATTGAATATGTGTTTATTATTCAAAATTTCTACAGGATATGTGTGTAATATATTACATTATTCATTGTAACCAACACAAACCTTAAGCTATGGTAGCTAGGCCAATATTTTGGATGGGGCTCCTACTCCAAACAATGTGAGCTCTAATTGGGACTTCACATCAGGGAGACACCCTCTATGTTGGCGGTATCCAACACCGTCAATAGGTTCCTAACACAATAAAATTCAACCTAACATATTGATCTTAGTCACAATGACACAAACATATTATTCCCAATCAAATCATTTCATCATTGATAATGATTTAGAACCTACTTGGGTTCTCATCATAGGATAGTGATCCAACTGAGAAAATACAAAAATATAAATGCCTTGGATATTGTCCATAACTCTACCATAGATTAATGCTTCATAACAAATAAATAATTTCCAGATGATGGAGCATATGGCAGATGAGGATCTCAGGGTTCTGTCTCTTGGCCATGGGCACATTCTACAAGTGCTCAAGCTAGAGAAGTGTTGAGGATTTTCCATGCACGGGCTCCTCGAAGAGGCACTCTCCTGCAGGAGTGAGTTGGTAGTCGGAGAGAAGAAGGCACAGAAGGGGAATCTCGTTCTGTAGCAACAACAACAGGCAGTGGGGGTTACAACAAACACTTCAATTCACGCCCACAGAGATTAGTTCAGCATATCCTGCTCTCTCTCTCATGACGGATATCCAGTATTGTCTCTCTTGTTGGCACTATCTACAACACAACAGTGCCCAGATCGACCACAGATACCATTGTAGTGCTCATATCGAAAGCATATCTGGCCACACATCGGTCAGATCTAGAGTCCTATGTATTTTTTGGCACATTTTCAGAAGCAAATCACAGTTTATTAACAATTTTGCCCCTCCAACAAGCGGATCTGCACCTGTACAGGCTGGATCTGGTGATAGGCATACATCCGAACATTTTTCCCAAAAGGGCTTCAAGATCTGGCGATGAGAAAACTCCATCTCTCTCCTCACAGGTTGAAGACAAGAATGGCATAGGGCATCCATATAAATCTAAGAGGTCTGGTCATGACGACCTAGCAATGCTGCTTCAAGTAAAGGAGACAGAATCACACTGCCTAGATCTATTAGATCCAGCACCCCATTTACCAGATCTAGCACTGTCAAGGCCAGATTTACCCCCCCACAAACCTGGATCTGATACAAATAGTCATTAAAAAATTGCAAGGAAGGATTGTCTGCATGTGAATCTCGAAGGGGAGGATGATAGCGGAACTAAAGTATGAAATCCAAACTCATACAAGTGTCATTTCAAGTATTCAAAGTTTTCTATATGCAGGGAAAATTATGCCGGATAATTAACCTATACAGGACTATGGAATTGTCACAGATTCAACCATCACTCTAAATTTGAGATTGAGAGGAGGATGTTCTGGATCTAGCTCAGAGGGAAAGGTTTCTTTTAAAGACGTTCTCAAAGGGAAGGGAGAAGCCATCACCTCATCACCACCACCAGATCTACTTGGAGCTTACATAGTGGAGCAAAAATCATAGATCCCAGCCTTGACAGACTCTCTGCCTGAGGCAAATGAGTTTTGTGTAGATTTCTATACTAAGGCTGTCATATGCATATTCAATAGTCTTTGTCCCAAATTAGATGCATTACATCAATGGATCTATACCACATGGACTACAAATTGTGATATCCATTTGTGCTCTAAGGGGTTTTTTACTGTCAAATTCAACACAATCAAAGACAAGGAATATGCACTCAATGAGGGACCATGGTTTTTGGGCAACGCAGGGCTTTTCATGGTCCCTTGGTTCCCAAGATTTTATGCCAATAATACGAGCAACACAGAATAGAAGTCAGTGGAAACAAACGATTACATGGTTAAGAAGGATCTGACTTTGACATTTAAGAAGGACAAGCTAATATCAATGAGAATCAAATGTCTATTGTAACATCCACTCCCAACACTGATGGTTGGTGAAAAGTGGAAAAAAAGAAAGGTAGGAAAGAATAGATTATTCTTTTATGGATTCTGAGAAACCAGAACTTGATATTATTGCATATGCTCTTTAGCATCTACAACATGTAATTTTGATCATTTTTAATGAATAAAATTACGATTTTTCCATGGGAAAAAAAGCTCTACCATAGATTAATGATCGATCTCCTTGGATGATCCTGATCTCCAAGATCTCTCCTGTACTTCCTCATACCTAGCACTCTAAAGTATCACACTCCTCCTCCTGAGGTTAGTGCCACTGTATAGTGTGTCTTCTCACTACCCATAGATTTTCTTGTATGACTTTACTTTGAGCTTAATCCCTAACCCTAACCCAAATCTCAAACTGATTAATGATCGAGATTAGATCTCACCTCACTTGAGATCAACGACAGAGGTTAAAATGAAATAACTGAAGTAAATTATTCTAATTTCCTAATTTTCTTTTAGCTCAATAAGCCAACATAATACTTATGCTTTTTTTCCAAATTACAAAGAAATCTTTCTCACAATTGAGCAAGTTTTCTAAGGAGAATGTGGGCAACTTCTACACACCTATACACAAGGCATGTGTAAAAGTACCTGCCCAATCTGCAAAAATCAACAATAATATTATAAAAAGTACACAAGATATGATGTAAACTAAATTCTATTAATAAATCAATAGTGAAAAACATTGCAATGTAGATAGAAATAAATAATGGATCGAATAGTGGTAGTTTCTCTCTAAAAGGAAATGCAACTTGTATACTCCTTTGAAAAATACCCATAACAAGAGGATGTAACTACATTTTATCATTATGACAAAACTTTAAAAACAAATACCACCAATATCCCTAAATATAATAGTGTTGATGTGGCAAAAGGTATGTGAGCTTGAAGAATCACCATTCTAGCCATTTTGTATTGTTACAACATTGTAGCATTTTTAACAATAATTGCATTCATAATAGAATTTTATTTTCTTTGTAGTACTTTTCTAGGAATGTTGCATTTGTATGTAATTTTAACCATGATTTCATTCATAAGATAATTTAGTTTTCATTGTAACACTTTTCTTGCAATGTTGTATTTGTATTCTTTATTTGAAATACTTTTTATTTCATTTCATTTTCAATCCATTATGGTCCATTTGGGAAAAAATGAAAAATGAATTCAAGAAATCATGACTTAAAACTAACATTATTAGGACCACTCTTTAGATGACCTTAGATGAACACCTAGATTAGTCATGTTGAAGAACTAAGCAATTGATCTATAAACAACCATGGATATTTTACTAGAGTAGTTCATCACAATAGATCTTCTGGTGTATTTAATTCTTTTATTATGCAACTTTATTTCCTTAAATCTCAGATATATTACCATTAGCTTATTTCTCAAGTTTATAAAAGTAATTGAAATATGAAAATGAAAGAACAAGAAATTGAACACACCATCCAATAAATCAATACAAGATATATCCTAAGAAACCAAATACAAGAGAAAAACTAGCTAAAATGTGTGAGCTATACTCTCTCTTTTCTTCATTTATGAAAAATGTAAATACAAAGAAAGGGGCACTCACTATGGTGTTTCCTATGACATTATGGCCTAAGAGGCTACTATAAAATCTTCTTCCTCCTCTATGATGCTCTCAAATCCTACTCCTAGATGCTCTACTCAAATATGGAATAAGTACAATGATAAAGGATTGAAACCCCTCTCTTCCTAATGCCATATTATTTAACATGGCTTGATAAGAGTCTAGGGTTATGGTTTTGGCATTTTTCAACCCTCAATTAGTGTTATGTTTTAGACATTCTAGACCCTTACTGAAATTCCAAATATGGCTAGCCCCACTCGTGTGAGTAAAGGAGGTTGACATAACATCCATTCAATACCATGGTAGTTGACAAGGTAGACTAACTTGTGAGAGGCATTAACTTCCACATATGAACTCCAATGAAGGTGGTTTCACACCACTAGAAATTTCTCGATTGTAGAATAGTATCAAGGGGTTGTTAGCTATGGCCACTATGTTTTGGCCCCAAAAATTTGTGTTTGATGCGTCTCGCTCCACAAGGTTCCAAACCATAAATATTCAATCTAAAACTTGCCATTAAAATGGTCCTTGCAAGTCAGTTCCCCCAAATTTTCCATCGATAAAGTACCAAGATAGATGAAAAATTATATAACAACCCATTCTTTGTCTTACTTCCTTATTTAGGGAGGATTTTAGTACCAAAATATTTTTCTAAATGAAATGAAGGAAAATTTTCTTTACCATCTCTTTAGAGTATTATTTTTCCTTGCTTAGAAGTTTTTTCTTCAACCCAATCTACTAGAGGTCATGCTACATCTATGTGGTAATTCTATACTTCTTTTGCAAAATTTCATCTTTTTCCGTCTCTTACATAAACTTCAAGTGTTAAGTCTTGCATGGTAGGTAAGACTTTCTCCTTAGTTTCTTGATCCAAGCTGGAAGGCTAGTAGTGTTTCAATTTTCCCACATTCACTACTAAGTTAATGTTCATATATATGCCCACCCAGGGGAAAAATTAGATTGACAATCGTTGTGATATGAAGTCTTTGTGAAGTTTGTAGTTAGAGGTTCAAATCCCACCTGAAATCCTTCTAAGTTATGTGTGGGGAAATGCATAGGTTCACCGAGAAGTTTAGTTCTAGTGGTCAAAATCGACCTCATGTCACAGGAGTACAAGTCCACCCAATTGTTGATTCCTCTAGAAAAAAATGTATTTGAAGGGAATGTTAGGTTTTTGTTTTTATTGTTTTTCAACTATGGTTCACAGTCACTAAGTGGTCGCTACATCCACAGGTAATAATTTGGGTAGATCCACAAGAAGGTATCTATCCGTTGACTTATTTGGTCAGGCCTAACCCCAAGGATGTAGGGCATTGAGGAGATTTGACCCCGTAACCTCCCAATTGGCAACATACTTAGCAGTGGGAACTCGGTCAATTGAGCTATCCCTTGGGGCTTGAGGGAATGTTGATCTTATTTACCAATTTAACTTCATTTATTTGGGATGACCTTCTCTTCTAGAAGGTTTTATGTGCATGTGCCATGTTTCAATTATAGCATAACTTAGTCTCCTTCATGTTGTGCATTACAAGTCACTTTTTGTAATTTTCGTGGGCTAAATTTAGGGATATTAGAAAATAATAAAGAAAGAAAAAGATGTAGAAGCCTCGTTTATAAATATAAACACTCCACTCATTCTAAATGGTTGTTTTTGTTGGAAATCAATTGAAACTCCACTCATTCGAAATGATTGTCCTTGTTGGATATAAAATGAAAATACAATTCATTAAAGATCCAAGTATTAGAGTTTTTAGTTTTATTTTTTGATGTAAATCCTTGCTGCTCTCCATTTCTTGGTTTATTTCTGGGTGCATTATGGAAGACATTTTAGAGTTTCATTTCTTCCTTTGTTAGTTTGATAATCTTTTATTTTAGTTTATGCAAATTTTTAGGTTATTAAATTATATTATTTGTTTTCTTATTATTTTGAAAACCATTTATCTATTTTGTGATGGTTTGGTTAATATGTGGGAGGTTTTAATCCCCACACTTAGGTTCCACTTTCAACCCCTCTCCATGAGATTTGAATTTATGATTTGAAGGAGACTAAACCTCATACAAACCAATTAATCTACACCTTAAACCCCATACAAACTAACTCATCTATATATATTTCAAAATTCAAAAAAATCCAAAATAATCTTTCACATAATTTATAAATTTCTTAATACCCATTCACTAATAGCTATATTAAAAGGAAAATATTAAACACTGAAAATTATAATAACAAACTATATCATTCGATTTCCAACCTACGATTTGATGAAATATTAGTAAACAGCAATAATGATTTGACTTTTACTTTCGTTGTCCACAACATATTTTTTACTGTGTAAAACAACATTCTGCAACCCAACGATTTGGTCGTTTCGTTAAGTATTTACTATTTAGTGATCACTGATAATCCATGTACTTCAACTTTTCTTTTTATTTTAATATTGTTGTCACTGTTAACCCATGTGCATGTCAGTTGATACATTTTGTCATATCGTCATCTTCTGAATATGGACCATTGGAATGGTGCTGAGGTACCTTACGGCAAACATAACAGGTGAGAAAGATTACCCATTGATCCATGATATCTGCGCAGGATCATGATTGATAAACTACTTGGTTGATCGATGATTTTATTGGACATTAGTATTTGTAATAAAACGATCATCCATCTTTCTGCAAAACCGATTCTGCAGAGTGTGTAAGGCTTTTATTGATGCACATCTTTTATAACTACCAAACCAGAAAGAGGTAATATAGTCAAACTAATTGATGTAATCAAAATGATGCGTGCTGCCCAGATTTTTTACGCACTTACAGAGACAGTACAAAAAGTCATATACGTCTTTTACATCTACCAAACAGCCTATCATTGTAATTGATGTAATCAAAATGATGCATGCTGTCCCGATTTTTTTACCACGACATTTTTGTAGTCCAATCTGCAGAACCAAAAAGAATCTATTAAAAGGAAAAGAAAATCATTGATATCTATATCGATAATTCTATTTGAAATGACTGCTAGTTCGGGCATGATAGCACATGGAAGTAACTATCTCCATGTAGGATGCCTATATACTCGCTTGTATATTCCATATGTACATTATAGTGAAACAGGTATAATAGAACATGGAAGTAACTATCTCCATGTAGGATGCCTATATACTCGCTTCTATATTCCATATGTACATTATAGTGAAACAGGTATAATAGAATGAGTGCAAATTTGGTTTTTGGTTATCTAGTGTAGAGACAATGACAATTGATTTCAAATTTATTCATTATCTCGATCCCCGATGATTTGGTTCAATGTGTTTATTGTAATTGAAGATCCCTTAATTGGCATGGTTTGGTTTGTTGTTAATTGTAGACAACAGGTGTGAGAACCAAACAATTTTTGTGCAAGCCACGTATGTCGTACGAGCTTTAGTTATGGTTGGAAACGGTTGGGCTTATCGACTACACCACACTCGCAGCTGTACAGTATCGGGGGCTTCATGAAGGATGAGATCTCAAAGTTCACCAGCAGTGTCGCCTTCCCTACAGCATCAAGCCCTTCACAGACGAGGTATTGTGTGATGTTACACCTTTGGATGTTTGCGATGTACTATTAGGCCAACCATACTTGTGGAGGCGACATGTTGTGTATGAGTCAAGGCCTCGCCTGTCATTATTTCTTTGGATAATTCATTATACAGGATACCGAAGGTAGCCCCACCTACCACCACCTCTTTGATCACTGCCAAGAAAGGGAGCAAGCTCATCTCCCAGACTAGGAAATTCATTTTTTGTCTGGTTCGCTCCCAAAGTAAGGGGAAGATCGTTGCTACATCCATGACCCCCACAAAGGGTTCCTCCACGCAACAGCAACAGCAAAGGGATACGGTCATGACAGAACACAGGAACAACTTCTCCTCACCCACAGGGGTACCACACAAGTTTCAGGTGGGCGACAAAGTTTGGTTGCATCTATAGAGATAACGCCTTACCAGAACCCATCAGAAACTCAGACCACTCAGACATGGTCCTTACACCAATACCAAGGCTACGGGCAACAATGTTTTGAAGCACAATATTCCTCCATTCCTTTGCTTGCACCGAGTGTTCAATGTGGACTGTCGCCGACCATGCTTCCCACCATTTCTGGACACATCAAAGATTGCAGAACAGCTCACTAGAGACCCAGCTCAACAGAAGCTTCCTCATCTTAGGGAGGAACTCAACGCAATGGGGACCATTGCTTCCTAAGGGGGGAGGAATGATCCAGGTGGATGTTAGTGGCCACCTATCTATCCCATTTGGACCCCCACAACTGTCTCTTTCAGTTTTTCAGTTTCCTTAATTATAGCACAATTTACTATTTTTAGCAGTTTTTCAGATCCTAAACTTCCAGAGCCGTTTTGAGGCCCTAAACGACGTTTTTTGGGAAATCTACCGCCAATGATTGGTTTGTCAAAAAATCATTTTTTCTGTCGTAGTCTTCGAAGAGATCTTTCCAACGGGCTATCATGCGCGTCAAACAGAGATAATATAACTAATTCACGACCCCGGGAAGTTGGCTGTCCAACTCACCCCAAAACGGGGCCCACAATTTGGCGTTTCATCTTCTAGGGTTAGGTTTTGGGATGTGAAGGGCTTTCCATTGTTTCTCAATAATAAATAGGCCTTCGAGCCTCATTGTAAACATAGTTCGGAATAGTTCAGAGTCATGTAGCCGCACATCTCTTCTCAGAGATAAGCTACCATCGCCCTAACTGGTTTATTTCCAGTTCTGGTTGTAAGCATATTTCGGTATTTTCCATTTTAATGAAATGAAGTATTATTTCCGCTGCATCTTTGTGTATATGGTTATCTCTGCAATTTGTTGCGTTCCTGTTTAAGTTTGGATCATCAATCCTTTGAATGCTATGTCCATAGCTCTTTGGAATGTAGCTCCAGCATTGATTAATCTGAAAGGCATTTTTTAGTAGGAATAAGTTCCCCACTTGCTTCTAAAGGTAGTCTTAAGTCTGTCATTAGGGTGGATCAAGATTTGATTATACCCTGAAAAACCAATCTAAGAAGGACATCAATTCAAAACCAGCTACTGAATGGAGTGTTTGCTCCATGGTAGGTAAAGGGAAGTTATCCTTTTGGCTTGCTTTGTTAAGATTTCTGAAATCGATACAAATTCTAAAGTCGCCATTTTTCTTCCTTACTGACACCATATTGGACACAGTTTGAATGTCTAACAGGAAAAATTATCTTAGCTTTCAGGAGTTTGTTTAATTTAGCTTTTATTTGACTCTCTAAGTTAGGATGAATCTTCCTTAACTTCTATTGTACTAGTTTTTGTTCAGAAAGCTTTGGAATAGTATGTTGAATGATAGATGTATCGTATGTTTTCAAATCATCATATTTCCAAGTGAAGACATTTTTATATTTATGCAATAATATAATGAATGCAATTCTTTCTTCTGAAGAAAGTCCTAATCCCAAATTGACGTTTTTTGGATTATGCTCAGTACCTAGGTTTATCAATTCAAATCTCAAAGTAGAACTTATGAGCTTTGAATTAGTAGCCTGTTTAAACCCGTCTTTGATGTCATAAAGATCTTCAAGCTTAACCACTGGTTTACGTATTGAATTTTCTTCAAGTGTTTCCTTCATTTGAAGGTCATGGTCACTTTCGTCAATAATTTGATCATCATAGGACTTGTCAGAAGTTAAGAAATTTAAAATGTCTTCATCGTGATTGAACACTCGCCAATTAGTGACATTATCAGGAATTGATGGTCTAAAAATTAACTCTACCGAAAATCTGTCTGTGCTGTAATATTCAGATGGAAGGAGCTTAGAAGCAACATTAGCTAGTAAATTTGTTGCTACATTCTGGGATCTAGGGATGGGAGAAATATTGAATGCTAAAAATTGAGATATAAGGTGTTGTACCAAAGACTGTTAGTGTTTAAGGTGACTAGAAAGGCAATGAATAGTATTCCTGACTTGTTTTATAACAATTTCTTAATCACCGAACACTTTCAAATATTGAACTTTAAGACCAATTGCTTTGTAAATTCCTTGAACTAAGGCTTCATATTTAGTTGTATTGTTTGTGCATTCAAATTCCAACATGCATGATAACATGGTCTTTTCTCCCTCGGGACTAACTAAAATACATCATGCTCCTGCACTTTCACTAGATTTAGACCCATCAAAATATAATGACCAAAACAAAGATTTATCTACAGTTTTATTTACAGTTTCCTTAGCAATTTTAACACATCTTGATGTATCTATTTGTGAAAAAATTTTGATTTGAGATTTATTAATTGAGAAAGGTGATGGTTGAGCAGTAAAATTGCCAAAGAATGATTCAGATGAGTAATTCCCCAAAATATTGTTATTGAATGCTATTGGTTGATTTTCTTGTTCGAATTCAGTAATAGTATGGGTCATTTGTTTCTCCCGATCGATCTTGATCTGATTTGGCTTTCCTTTATAAGGTAGCCACATATGAGACCAATCGGTGGAAATATAACCATGAAGTTTCTCAGACCAATCTCTATTCAAAATCAAACCATAGAATTTAGGTATATCAGCGATTAAAATATCAATTCTCTGAACCACTCTTGGATCAGCTGATAACCTAACAATAACTGAGTTGATTTATCCTAAAATCTGGACCTTAGTTCTATCCAACTCGACAATATGAATTGCAGACTTTTGGGGTTCAATGTTCAGTTTGGAACAAACTAAAGCTGCATTATATTTGAGGAAGCCCCTGAGTCAATCAAACAGTTGTGTAGATTTCTATTATAGATCTTGTAGGTTAATAGAAAACGAGGAGTATGGGAATTTGATCTATCTCTGATTAAAACAGCGTCAGTAGCTTCTACTCTACCAGGAGGTGGTTTACCTGCTTCATTAGCAGCTTCAGATAATAAGGCATTTGGAAGAAGAGAAGAAGGTACAGCATTTAACTTCTTAAGCAACAATTTTTGTTGATGTTTGAGTTTACTAAGCTCAAACATAGTGATATTTACCTTTGTTTTCTTCATGTCTTCAATAATATTGTAGTCCATAGAATCCGTAACTACTAATGTCTTGGATGTTGGAGGTCGATTTGAAGCTGATGGTTGATTTTGGGAAGGTATTATTGTAGATTTCTTTGTGGGAACCTTTTCTTTGGTAGCAGTAGTACCTGCATTCCTTTTCTTCTGAGTTATTTGAACAGGTTCAGGAGTACCCTTACTCCTGGTAGTTACAAGGAAAGCTTCCTGTTCATTTTCTATATAGGAATCAGGCAAAATAAAGTCCCGCATCCCATGACATTCTACAGTCTCTTCTTCTTCAGGTTCTTCAGATGATAAGACTGTTTCTTCTTCTTCTTCCTCTTCGGGATCTGAGTTTGCATTGGATATAGCATTTGGTGGTTTTGATTCAGGTTTCTTAAAGTTTCTAAATGGCCTTTTTGTTGAAGTTTCAGCTACTTGCCTTTTTATTTCTACCATTTTGTTTGACATAGTCTTGAGAACTTTTTGGAGACCCTCCATATCATATGGGTCTTTAGGCATTTTCTTCTTTGAATCATCTTTGAAAGAAACTTTTTTGGATTTTTTGTCTTCAAGAGCAGCCTTCTTTTCTAAAGCAATAATGTGTTTCTCTACAGCAAGTGCCTCTTTCATATTTTCAGGTAGAGTTGGTTTTGCAGCTCTATGTACAAAAATAGCTATATTTGAAGGTAAAGTTGTTATATACCATTCACTTCTAATTTGCTCGCTAGGTTTAGAGGTAGTTGGAATCTTATTCAAGAGTTTATTAAACCGTGAATTGAACTCTTTTATAGGTTCTTTGGGTTCTATCCAAAGATTCGAAAGATCATTGATTAATGTTGCTAGAGATCTATCATCACCATATTTAGTCAAGAACTGTTCTTGAAAAATGTTCCAACTTGTAATGGATCCTGAGGGCAAGGAAAAATACCAAGATCCAGCTGATCCTTGCAAGGTATAAGGGAAAAGTCTAACAACATCTTCCTCCATAAATCCTTTTAAGTTAACTGCCAACATGAAGTTATTAATATGCTCATCGGCTTGTATTCCTGCATCTGGATTAAATTTCAGCAACTATTTTTCAGGGTGTGCTGGCAATGGATGTAATGGTGCAGGCATGGTGACTACACTAGGATTATTCCATGGATTTTCAGCCATTGTAGAACTAACACTAGATGATATTGTTGATGAAGTTCCAGATGTTTGGGAAGGAGAAGATATGGAAGTCTGAGGGGGTTGAGATATTGAAGTTCCAGATCCCTGTTAAACTACGATGTGTAATGGAGGAGTGGGTGGTTGACTTCACACTGGAGAAGATGAAATGAAGGATGATGATGAGATAGTCTCACTATCAGATCCTTCAATTGTTTTTCTTGCCCTTTTCCTTTTAGGTAAAGGCAACTCAGTAGGTTCAATACCAAGCTTCCCACTTTGAAGTCTGGTGAGGTGGTGAGGTGGAATGAATTGCGAAGTCTCACTGCCTTGAGATAGCTCAGATTTCTGTGGTGATATTGAAAAGCCTTGAAGTTTATGGATGAGAAACTGAACTTCAGGAGACTCTGGAGTTAATTGTTCTGGGATATGTTGGGGTTGAGCAGTGGTAATTATCTCCTCTTCTTTTCATTTGAAGACTGGCATTCCAGCATGCAAAGGAGAATTCGGAGGTGAGGTGGAGGGAGATTTACTCTCAGAATGGGTTGTAGGTTTGGGTTTGCTCGCCATTCACAGTCCATGCCCTCCTTTTAGCACCAAAAATGTTGATGCCTCGAAAATCGTTGCATCAACATCGGGGAAAACCACTTGGTTTGGACCTTAAAGGCAGCTCCTTTTCTGTTTGGTGTGGTGGCTCCGACTGGATATAATGGGACCAGTTTCCCAATGGTTTGTAAATAGGATGGATAAGTGGTTGATTTTATATTATCTAATGATAATGATGGACGATTTATTCTAAAATGCAAAATTATGAACAACTAATCTATCCCGGGAAATTGCCACTTTAGTGTAACTTTTGATGATCTTTATCTACAAATAGGCATATAGATGACTCCATTGATAAACAAAGACATTCATTCATATGATAATTACTTTTTTCAAGTAGTTGAACAAAGTAATCATTAAAACATTATTACACTATTCTTCATATATCATTGACATAAATATGACTGAAAGAATAACATTCCTTAAACATTAAATAATGATAAGTATAAGGATTGTTGTTAAACACATACATATATCCAATGATAGCAAGATTGAATAAATGTTGATTCATATAAAAGAATGGAGCAATGACATAGATAATAGTACCATATGTAATTTGGATCCCTCCCGATATCAATCGCATTCAGATTCTGTCTTCTAACTTAGAAATACTCTCACAAAAAGCAGTAGTGCATATCTCATCAAATTATTCTTCATTAAAATTCAGAATATAGGCCCAGTCTTTATAAAAATATATATATCAGAAGCACAATAGTGTGACTCCTGATCCAAGTTTTATACAAAAATTGAGGACCCTTTCTAAAGACATGAAAGGGTCTATAAATACTATCTAGGTTAACTAATTATGAAATAAAAATCCTATTAGGGGGTGTAACCAAATCATGAAAATCTCCTTGAAATAGGCCTGCTTGAAATCGGTAGAATGATTCACTATTTCGACCGATCATCCTTTGGCTTGAGCTGGTAGATAGCAAGCACTGGTGGAAATTCTGGAGGGTGACTCATACGTGAATGCAATTGGGATGAATACGTAGCATCATGAATTTCAGGAATCATGTAACCAATTGCATTGGTTAAACATTTTAGTGCTACTTTTTTACTGTATGGTTTAACTAGGAAGAACCAAAAGGTGTCCCAAGTTAAACTTTGGATGCCTGCTATTAATCTCTCCTTCTGTTCTAAATCATGTTTGCATGATTGTTCCAGTGCTTTAGCTGATGGAAATTTACCTGGAGTGCACTCTGAAATCAAATTAGACAGATAAAGAGTATCATTAATTAACTCAATCAAGTTACGAGTTGTTGATCTACATCTTGAAGTTTCCCTTTTTGTTTTCATCAATTGTGATTGCCATTCTAGGAAAAGAATTTCCTTGTGTGATTCTAGAATTATAGGCAGATTTGCAGCTTGCTCTTCACTGGTTTCTTGCCGGGCAAGAACATTTGTTAATGTCTCATCGGCCTGTTCCAAATTCTGCCTTTCATCAACTAATTTGTCAATCATTGATGAAGAAATCTCACAGAGGGGCTCAGCAAGGGAAATATTATGACATAGTAAATTTAACTATTTAATCAATGCTTTATTGATCTGGATAGCTTCGAAGTTAAACTATGTTGGTTGAGGAAAACTTTTCAACTTTTCTATCTGTTGTGATAGTTGAGCAATTTGATCATCTTTTGTTTTACTCATTTGTTCATTCATTGATTTCAACTTGGTCAGTGCTAGAGATAGCTCCTTTTGTTTCTGAACTACACTTTGGTCTATCCTTTGCTTCTCCTTGAGCAATTGCTCATTTAGTTGATTGTTTAATTGTTGATGTGCTGCCAATTGTTGTTCTAACTACTCTATCCTCTACTTTGTTTAGGATACCTGTGCCTCCAATGAAACAATTGTCTGATCTTTTTCTTTGAGTAAATTTCTAACTTCTGATGCTTTATCCATAGTAGCTATCGAGTATGCCCTGGCATATTGAGAGAGTTTTGTGAGGTCTTCAGAAGGATTATATTCTTCTTTCCATACAACATTAGCCATCTTTGTTTGTGTAGGTAAAAGGGAAGATTGATCAATCCTTCTCTTTTTCCTTTGTCTTTTTACTACAGCCCTATGCTTAAGGCTGGAAAAGACATCTAAAGGTGGTATTTCTTCTATATGCAAAACGATTTCATCTGATGGATCCTTAGGAATTATCTCCACATCTTTACTTATGGGTAGGCCGCTGGTTCCTTTAGTTGGAACCGTATTTGTTGTTGTCTTGTGACCAATTTTTACTTCAGGCGTGCTAAAAACCTGTGAATTCTTAGGATTGCTTATTATGGAATCGAATTGTTGCCATTCTTTAAGGAACTTGGGATAAATTTGAGTATTTATATCCATGTGTTCACTGCTTTTTCCATGTTCTTTCTCCTGTTCTAGTGCTTTTTCTTTCTCAAGAACTTTTCCAACAGCAGGAGATTTGTCAACAATTTGTTGTTCAGGCTCGCTTGACTGGATTGTTGGGGTGGTGGCTAATAAGTCTAGAGGCAGAGTTTGCAACCTCTGTTCTCTAAGCATATTAAACACTTCCAGCCCTTCATCTTGATACCTGATCCTGGCCAATGTTTTTACCTGAAATAGTGATTCAGCTGAGGAAAATAGGTTATCGAAGTCATCCTTTTCATGATCAAACTTTGCGAGTTTGGCTTGTTCAAGAACATTATAAGCAACTTTTCTTGGATCATATTGTCTATTGGGAATTGTTGCAAGATTGAGCATTTGTATTTTTTCTGCCTCCTTTTCTGCATGTTTGTAATCATGGAGAGTGAAAACACTACATATTAAAGGAAATGTAGGCCATACCTGTTTCTTAGAATTTCTAGGGGTTTTGGATGTCCCTTCTGTTTTTATCTGATAGGCCAATTCGTGAGCTAATAGCTTATCGAGCACATATAGGGGAAGGACATGGGGTTTTGTAAGGCTACAAAAAGCCTTATATAAGTGAACTTGTCTTCTCTGAACCAATTACCTACTGCAGTCAAGTCGATCCCTACTTCCTCGGAAATCCTAGGGGCAGGCTTATCAAAAATAGCATAGTAGACAGGAAACATAAAACCATTGCAAATTTTGTACAAATGATTTTTGTAATGAGCCTTCCATAACATTTGATGATAAATATGGATTGGCTTAGGGTCTTGGGGAGTCCATCTCCAACCAAGTACCAGATATTCAGAGTTAAAACAAAGAGTATTCATAATATAAGCACTGTAATAAAAAGGGGGAATAGTCCTGGTAGTTTTATGTGAATTTGATCTGAATTCGAGAATTGTTGTGGCTAATTTGTCGGATAAAACATTTGCCCAATCCATCACATAGCTATTGACTACTGCGTCCATCAGAGGGACCATTTCAATGGTGAACTTAGCAGAGTCATGTATTCCCCACATTCTACACATCATAGCCCCGGAATAACAGTAAGGAGAAGCCAATGAGTCCACAGAGTACTTACCTGATGATTCGTATTTGTGCTTCTCAGGGTTATGTCTCCACTGCTTAATCAGAGCTGATTCTGACTCGTTTTCATTTGTAAATTTTTCAAGGAAGGCTTTGGTAAGTGATACATTTTCCTTAGATCATCAGGCTGAAACGAGCCAAATATCCTCCCGTCAATTGTGCAAAATGTTTTGTTCGAAACTAGAATTTCCTCTACCACCCATCTCACTACGTCAGTATATGGGAGAATTTTTTCTCGAGTTGCTATTCTGTGCAAATATGAACAAGCTAAATCTTTGAGGGATGCTTTTGATTTGTTACTTGAGTCAGTTGTGGCTTCTTCTGGTATTTCCTCAGGCTCCTCTACTTCTATTAGATTGTAGATGCTCTCCAGCTAGTGTTTCCAAGACCGAGGCACGTAGTGTCTGAGATTAACCCTTTTTTTCTTGGTCCGGGATCTTTGGTTGGCTGTGTTGTTGTTGTAGGAGCTGCTACTGCAGATTTCTTTGATTTCTTTCCCATTTGTTTCAAATTTCTGATTTCAGCGGAGTTCTGCACAAGCGATTGGGAAAACCGTGATACAGAGAAATGCTGCTATATACCAATATGATAATGAAAAAGAGTTACGTCGATCAGCATGTGATAATGGATTATAGTAAGATTGTCACGAATAAAATCTAAAGAAAAGATTTACCCATAACTGGTTCATTGATTATCCGTTTAACCTGTCAATCATAGTAAAGGAGGTTTTAAATGTCCATCATGTAGTTTATATGCTGAATGATTCATTCAAGCGTGGCTTAGATTTCATTGATGGATAATCAGAGGTAAATTGCAAATCGACGATCAGTGACGTGAAAGGAAAGGCTTTAATGCTTGTTTTAAACATCTCTTATCACCGAAAGGTGATACAATGCATGCAAACCTTTCAAATATATTCTCGAGATATGCACCTCATTAATGCATCGCAGTCGGGGAATGGATTCGGGTTTTATTGTTTTGTTAATGTGATTTCGTCGATCGCTAATCGCAATATGCTTTATCACATCAAAGGATTTGAGTCTGCCTTCCATCATGTGTTGACTTGTTATTGCCAATTGCTGATGGCAATACGCTTTATCGCATCGAAGAAATTAAGAGGCTCTATTACATTGCTGCTTTGGCATTTAACTTTTCCGATCTTCCGATTGTTATTGCCTTTTTGGATCGGAGAGAATGGATGTGTCTTTGCATATGTTTCAACATCGGGGAAAAACACTTGGTTTGGACCTTAAAGGCAACTCCTTTTCTGTTTGGTGTGGTGGCTCCGACTGGATATAATGGGACCAGTTTCCCAATGGTTTGTAAATAGGATGGATAAGTGGTTGATTTTATATTATCTAATGATAATGATGGACAATTTATTCTAAAATGCAAAATTATGAATAACTAATCTATCCTGGGAAATTGCCACTTTAGTGTAACTTTTGATGATCTTTATCTACAAATAGGCATATAGATGACTCCATTGATAAACAAAGACATTCATTCATATGATAATTACTTTTTTCAAGTAGTTGAACAAAGTAATCATTAAAACATTATTACACTATTCTTCATATATCATTGACATAAATATGACTGAAAGAATAACATTCCTTAAACATTAAATAATGATAAGTATAAGGATTGTTGTTAAACACATACATATATCCAATGATAGCAAGATTGAATAAATGTTGATTCATATAAAAGAATGGAGCAATGACATAGATAATAGTACCATATGTAATTTGGATCCCTCCCGATATCAATCGCATTCAGATTCTGTCTTCTAACTTAGAAATACTCTCACAAAAAGCAGTAGTGCATATCTCATCAAATTATTCTTCATTAAAATTCAGAATATAGGCCCAGTCTTTATAAAAATATATATATCAGAAGCACAATAGTGTGACTCCTTATCCAAGTTTTATACAAAAATTGAGGACCCTTTCTAAAGACATGAAAGGGTCTATAAATACTATCTAGTTTAACTAATTATGAAATAAAAATGCTATTAGGGGGTGTAACCAAATCATGAAAATCTCCTTGAAATAGGCCTGCTTGAAATCGGTAGAATGATTCACTATTTCGGCCGATCATCCTTTGGCTTGAGCTGGTAGATAGCAAGCATTGGTGGCAATTCTAGAGGGTGACTCAGACGTTAATGCAGTTGGGATGAATACGTAGCATCATGAATTTCAGGAATCATGTAACCAATTGCATTGGTTAAACATTTCAGTGCTACTTTTTGACTGTATGGTTTAACTAGGAAGAACCAAAAGGTGTCCCAAGTTAAACTTTGGATGCCTGCTATTAATATCTCCTTCTGTTCTAAATCATGTTTGCATGATTGTTCCAGTGCTTTAGCTGATGGAAATTTACCTGGAGTGCACTCTGAAATCAAATTAGACAGATAAAGAGTATCATTAATTAACTCAATCAAGTTACGAGTTGTTGATCTACATCTTGAAGTTTCCCTTTCTGTTTTCATCAATTGTGATTGCCATTCTAGGAAAAGAATTTCCTTGTGTGATTCTAGAATTATAGGCAGATTTACAGCTTGCTCTTCACTGGTTTCTTGCCGGGCAAGAACGTTTGTTAATGTCTCATCGGCCTGTTCCAAATTCTGCCTTTCATCAACTAATTTGTCAATCATTGATGAAGAAATCTCACAGAGGGGCTCAGCAAGGGAAATATTATGACATAGTAAATTTAACTATTTAATCAATGCTTTATTGATCTGGATAGCTTCGAAGTTAAACTCTGTTGGTTGAGGAAAACTTTTCAACTTTTCTATCTGTTGTGATAGTTGAGCGATTTGATCATCTTTTGTTTTACTCATTTGTTCATTCATTGATTTCAACTTGGTCAGTGCTAGAGATAGCTCCTTTTGTTTCTGAACTACACTTTGGTCTATCCTTTGCTTCTCCTTGAGAAATTGCTCATTTAGTTGATTGTTTAATTGTTGATGTGCTGCCAATTGTTGTTCTAACTACTCTATCCTCTACTGTGTTTCGGATACCTGTGCCTCCAATGAAACAATTGTCTGATCTTTTTCTTTGAGTAAATTTCTAACTTCTGATTTTTTATCCATAGTAGCTGTCGAGTATGCCCTGGCATATTGAGAGAGTTTTGTGAGGTCTTCAGAAGGATTATATTCTTCTTTCCATACAACATTAGCCATCTCTGTTTGTGTAGGTAAAAGGGAAGATTGATCAATCCTTCTCTTTTTCCTTTGTCTTTTTACTACAGCCCTATGCTTAAGGCTGGAAAAGACATCTAAAGGTGGTATTTCTTCTATATGCAAAACGATTTCATCTAATGGATCCTTAGGAATTATCTCCACATCTTTACTTATGGGTAGGCCGCTGGTTCCTTTAGTTGGAACCGTATTTGTTGTTGTCTTGTGACCAATTTTTACTTCAGGCGTGCTAAAACCCTGTGAATTCTTAGGATTGCTTATGATGGAATCGAATTGTTGCCATTCTTTAAGGAACTTGGGATCAATTTGAGTATTTATATCCATGTGTTCACTGCTTTTTCCATGTTCTTTCTCCTGTTCTAGTGCTTTTTCTTTCTCAAGAACTTTTCCAACAGCAGGAGATTTGTCAACAATTTGTTGTTCAGGCTCGCTTGACTGGATTGCTGGGGTGGTGGCTAATAAGTCTAGAGGCAGAGTTTGCAACCTCTGTTCTCTAAGCATATTAAACACTTCCAGCCCTTCATCTTGATAACTGATCCTGGCCAATGTTTTTACCTGAAATAGTGATTCAGCCGAGGAAAATAGGTTATCAAAGTCATCCTTTTCATGATCAAACTTTGCGAGTTTGGCTTGTTCAAGAACATTATAGGCAACTTTTCTTGGATCATATTGTCTGTTGGGAATTGTTACAAGATTGAGCATTTGTATTTTTTCTGCCTCCTTTTCTGCATGTTTGTAATCATGGAGAGTGAAAACACTACATATTAAAGGAAATGTAGGCCATACCTGTTTCTTAGAATTTCTAGGGGTTTTGGATGTCCCTTCTGTTTTTATCTGATAGGCCAATTCGTGAGCTAATAGCTTATCGAGCACATATAGGGGAAGGACATGGGGTTTTGTAAGGCTACAAAAAGCCTTATATAAGTGAACTTGTCTTCTCTGAACCAATTACCTACTGCAGTCAAGTCGATCCCTACTTCCTCGGAAATCCTAGGGGCAGGCTTATCAAAAATAGCATAGTAGACAGGAAACATAAAACCATTGCAAATTTTGTACAAATGATTTTTGTAATGAGCCTTCCATAACATTTGATGATAAATATGGATTGGCTTAGGGTCTTGGGGAGTCCATCTCCAAACAAGTACCAGATATTCAGAGTTAAAACAAAGAGTATTCATAATATAAGCACTGTAATAAAAAGGGGGAATAGTCCTGGTAGTTTTATGTGAATTTGATCTGAATTCGAGAATTGTTGTGGCTAATTTGTCGGATAAAACATTTGCCCAATCCATCACATAGCTATTGACTACTGCCTCCATCAGAGGGACCATTTCAATGGTGAACTTAGCAGAGTCATGTATTCCCCACATTCTACACATCATAGCCCCGGAATAACAGTAAGGAGAAGCCAATGAGTCCACAGAGTACTTACCTGATGATTCGTATTTGTGCTTCTCAGGGTTATGTCTCCACTGCTTAATCGGAGCTGATTCTGACTCGTTTTCATTTGTAAATTTTTCAAGGAAGGCTTTGTTGTACCGCTTTTCAGGATCTGGTAAGTGATACATTTTCCTTAGATCATCAGGCTGAAACGAGCCAAATATCCTCCCGTCAATTGTGCAAAATGTTTTGTTCGAAACTGGAATTTCCTCTACCACCCATCTCACTACGTCAGTATATGGGAGAATTTTTTCTCGAGTTGCTATTCTGTGCAAATATGAACAAGCTAAATCTTTGAGGGATGCTTCTGATTTGTTACTTGAGTCAGTTGTGGCTTCTTCTGGTATTTCCTCAGGCTCCTCTACTTCTATTAGATTGTAGATGCTCTCCAGCTAGTGTTTCCAAGACCGAGGCACGTAGTGTCTGAGATTAACCCTTTTTTTCTTGGTCCGGGATCTTTGGTTGGCTGTGTTGTTGTTGTAGGAGCTGCTACTGCAGATTTCTTTGATTTCTTTCCCATTTGTTTCAAATTTCTGATTTCAGCGGAGTTCTGCACAAGCGATTGGGAAAACCGTGATACAGAGAAATGCTGCTATAGACCAATATGATAATGAAAAAGAGTTACGTCGATCAGCATGTGATAATGGATTATAGTAAGATTGTCACGAATAAAATCTAAAGAAAAGATCTACCCATAACTGGTTCATTGATTATCCGTTTAACCTGTCAATCATAGTAAAGGAGGTTTTAAATGTCCATCATGTAGTTTATATGCCGAATGATTCATTCAAGCGTGGCTTAGATTTCATTGATGGATAATCAGAGGTAAATCGCAAATCGACGATCAATGACGTGAAAGGAAAGGCTTTAATGCTTGTTTTAAACATCTCTAATCACCAAAAGGTGATACAATGCATGCAAACCTTTCAAATATATTCTCGAGATATGCACCTCATTAATGCATCGCAGTCGGGGAATGGATTCGGGTTTTATTGTTTTGTTAATGTGATTTCGTCGATCGCTAATTGAATTATGATTTATCGCATCAAAGGATTTGAGTCTGCCTTCCATCATGTGTTGACTTGTTATTGCCAATTGTTGATGGCAATACGCTTTATCGCATCGAAGAAATTAAGAGGCTCTATTACATTGCTGCTTTGGCATTTAACTTTTCCGATCTTCCGATTGTTATTGCCTTTTCGGATCGGAGAGAATGGATGTGTCTTTGCATATGTTTCCTTTGTTATTGCGATATGCGATCTTCCGATCTCTTAATCGTAATAACGAAGAATTTTATAATATTTTAAAGCCGCATTTTATTTCTATTCAAAAAGCTTTTTTTAATAATTCATTTACGTTAAGCCTTTTGATAAGGGTTTTTCTTAAGATGGGTTCATACCAATTTATTTACACATATACATTTATTTTAAAAGGGACCCATTTCATATTATGATTTTGTATAAGAATTTTATGAAATGGGGGGTTGTTATACAACACAACAATTGGCGATTCACTGGGAGAAACAATTAACTCTGGGAAAGTAATATAATACTTAAACTTTCTTAATCTGAAAATTTAATTGATGGAGAAAATCTAATATAACTAGATAATCATAGATTCTAAAAGTAATGTTAACTACTTTTGTTATTTCCTTCTCTTCTTAAAATTATATACATTCTAAGCTTTAAATAAACCTTAATTGGTTGATAATGATAAAACAAAAGACTTTTCCAACTTAGCTTTTATAATGACTCGTTTGTCATAGGTAGAGCCTCTGCTGCTAGCAAACGTTTATAGTCTCGATAGGGTTACCTTTTAACCATTTGACCATTTATTATTCCATCCATTTCAGAGTATAATTAAAAAGAATGAATCCAAAAGATATGTTTCCATATTTTTTGTATTACTTTTTCCTTTTTTCCTTATTTTGTAAGATAAAAAGGCATTGTCCTGGTTTGGTGGCTAGCTATTGACAATGCCATTCACTAGTTGTAATTTAACTGAACAAGTTGGCTCGTGATGAGACCCCTTGTCTTATAATTATAAGCCATTACCCTCTTTTGGTATGTAGTGTTGGTAATGTCAGTTGAACTATTCCCCTATGATCATGGTAAGCAGGCTTATAGTAAAACCTCTTATCTTTTATATTAAATATATTTTAGAATTACACTCTGAGTAATTATAAACTTTGATGGATGGGATGAACAATTTTATCCTTAAGAGAATATGGACGACAGGGTGAGAGTTGAAGATGTTAAGATTCAATCAGTCTCTGTTTTGTATTGATAACCGTTTTCAGGCTTTTAAAACTTTAAAATGATTTACAATATTTCTAAGTTTTGAGAAAATTTCACAAAAATAAAATGGGGTTTTCAGAATCTAATTATACCTAATTTCCTAGAATTTTCTTTTTCCTTTAAGGCTTCCATTTCTTAAAAGTAAATATCAAAACTATTTTCTTTTGAGTAACTTTTTCAATATAGCAAAGACCAATGGGAGGATTTTCGACAACTTTATTTTCCTAGGATTTTAAAACACAAATTCTGCTGAAAATTGAATATTTACAAAGGGAGAAGGGGTTACCTCCTCAATTGAAGAATTTTTTCAAGATAAGGTTGTTGGCAAGAAGAGAATCTCTCTTTCCTGATAGATCTTGCAATATGAATGTAGAAGGGCCTATCTTCTCACTGATTTGGAATGGTCCAAGCCACATTTTCTGAACTTAGTATGTTTTCCTTTATCCTCATGGGCTTTGTCCCACTTCAAAACTAGATCACCAACTTGTAAATGTTTTGAGCCGGTTGAAGTTGCATCGAAAGATGACTTAATAATTTGTTGATGTTTTTCATGTATAATTCTGGCTTTCTCCCTTCTTCTATTTCAAGATCTGATCATGTCTTAGTTGAATATAAGATGAGGGACTTTCTTCAATAAGCTACACTAAAGCTAGTGATGGAAGTACTAAGTTTTCTGGTATAACAAATTCTTTTCCATATACTAGATTAAATGGAGAAGTGCATATGGAGGCCTTTTGTGTTATTCGGTTAGCCCATAGTGCAAATATCAAAGATTTATGCCAGTTTTTATGATTCTGCTCAATAGTTCTCTTAATGATTTTGATAAGATTTGTATAGGTGGATTCTGCTAAACCATTACGCTGAGGGTAGTATTTTGTAGAATACTTCAATTTAAATCCCCTTTTGATAGCGAACTCAAATATAGAATTTCCAGAGAAGTAAGATGTGTTATCAAAAATAAGAGCATTTGGGACACCAAACCTGGTAATAATGAACTAATCTATGAATTCAATGATTGCCTCAGAGTTTGTGGTCTTCAAAGGAATTGCTTCAACCCACTTAGTAAAGTAATCGGTAGTTGTAAGGATATACCTATGCTATTTGGATGAATGTGGAGTGATTTCTCCAATGATATCCAATCCCCATTGTTCAAAAGGTTGTTCAAGGTTAACTGGTTGCAAAGGGAACGCTGACTTCCTTTGTTTTCCACTAGTAGTTTGACAACTTTTGCATTTCCTTACATATTCATGAGTATCTTTGAACAAGGTGGGCCAGTAATATCCAGCATGAATGATTTTGTGAGCTATTTTATCAGCTCCAAAATGTCCTCCTGCTGGTCCGTCATGTAGCTCCTGCAAGACCTTTTGTGCTTCAGGTTTTTCTAAGCATCTTAATAAAATTGAATCATAATTTCGTCTAAATAATACATCATCTACCATTATGAAGTTTTTTGCTCTCAATCTTATGGCACGTTTGTTTTTATAGGAAAGATTAGAAGGAGCATATCCATTTTTCAAATAGAAAATCAAATATGTGTATTGAGATTCAGGATTATTGATACTTATCTGATTGATTTCTTCAGTATGTTTTGTACCTTTAGATTCCTGAATATTTGAAGCTCCTGCTAACAACCTGCAAAAACCTTGGCCTTTGACAATGATCCGGATTTAAACTAGAACGCAATAGATTACAGAGATAACCATAAATATAGAGATGCGATAACCATAAATAAAGAGATGCAGCGGAAATAATACTTCATTTCATTAATGGAAAATACTGAAATATGCTTACAACCAGAAATGGCAATAAACTAGCTAGGGCGATGGTAGCTTATCTCTGAGAAGAGATGTAGCGACTACATGCCTTTGAACTGTTCCGAACTTTGTTACAATGAGGCTCGAAGGCCTATTTATTGTTGAGAAACAATGGAAAACCCTTCACATTCCAAAACCTAATCCTAGAAGATTAAACGCCAAATTGTGGGCCCCGTTTTGGGTAAATTGGTACATCAATTTCCCGGGGTCGTAACTTTGGCATACGATCTCCGTTTGACGCGTATGATAGCTCGTTAGAAATATCTATCCGAGAACTACCACTTTGGGAAGGGAAACATCGGTCCATGGACCAATTTTGCCCCCATATTTCCCAAAAAACGTCGTTTAGGGCCTCAAAACGGCTCCGGAAGTTCAGGACCCGAAAAAACTGCTAAAAATAGTAAATTGTGCTATAATCGGAAACTGAAAAAACTGAAAGAGACAGTTGTGGGGGTCCAAATGGGATAGGTGGGTGGCCACCAACATCCACCTGGATCATTCCTCCCCCCTTAGGAAGCAATGGTCCCCATTGCGTTGAGTTCCTCCATCTGCTGAACTTGTCCTGCAATCTCTGATGTGTCCAGTAATGGTGGGAAGCATGGTCGACGATGGTCCACATTGAACACTCGGTGCAGGTGAAGGAATGGAGGAGTGATGTGCTCCAAAGCATGGTTGCCCGTAGCCTTGGTACTGGTGTAAGGACCATGTCGGAGTGGTCTGAGCTTCTGATGGGTTCTAGTAAGGCGTTCTTTCTGTCGATGAAACCAGACTTTGTTGCCCACCTAAAACTTGTGTGGTACCCCTATGGGTGAGGAGAAGTTGTTCCTGTGTTCTGTCATGACCGTATCCCTTTGTTGCTGCTGCTGTGCGGAGGAACCCTTTGCGGGGGTCATGGATGTGGTGACAATCTTCCCCTTATTTTGGGAGTGAACTATACAGATGAATTTCCTGGTCTGGGAGATTAGCTTGCTTCCTTTCTTAGCAGTGATCAAAGAGGTGGCGGTAGGTGGGGCTACCTCCGGTATCCTGTATAATGAATTATCCAAAGAAATAATGATAGCGCGAGGCCTTGACTCATAAACAGCATGT
>APFE031611751.1:66116-109195 GCA_000404065.3 Pinus taeda
CCTCTGTTGAAACAAGGTTCTTTTGGCTGCCACTGTCGACAATGAATTGCAGTGGCAAACCCTTCACCCACATCTGTGAGTGGAAAAGATGTTCCCCCTCCTCTGGCTCCTCAGGCTCATTCTTCTGGATCTTCGTGGTGGCAACAGTGGCGCTGGGATCTGTGAGTGGAAAAGACGTTCCCCCTCCTCTGGCTCTTCAGACTCATTCTTCTGGATCTTCGAGGTGGCAACAGTGGCGCTGGGATCCGCATCAATGATCTACTTCCCTTTGCCATTCCCCTTGTCGGGTTCTAGCTCAGGGTCAGAACATGTATCTGATTCGGAAGCCTTCAGCTCGGCCACCAGCAACTACTTGGTCCGGCACTCACTTGTGTTATGAGTGGGACTCTTGTGGAACTCACACCACTTTCCTGTGTCCTTCTTCAGTTTCGTGGTGTTGTTCTTTTCTTGTGGCTTCGACGGGTTGTCTTGGCTTTGTCCTTTGGGCTTCGGATTTGCAGATCCAAAGTCTCACTTCTTCTGTTTGAACTTTTTCTCGATTTTGACAGCGTATCGGTATGTTGTGCCGAGTGAGGAGATGTTCAAGAAATCCATCTCTTCCTGGATGTATCTATGTAGGCAACCATGGTATTTGAGCACCAGATGTAGCTCATAATATTTGATACCCAACTGTGTGCGAAGGGTGTGAAAAATGTTTGTGAACTCAGGCACATCTTGGTCCTGTCCCTACCGCAGCGTGGTCCATTTGATGTATTTGTCCTCATAGCTTTTAATAGGGTAGTACTGCTCTTTGATGGCATCTTGGAATGAATCCCAAGTGGGTGCTGCTGAAAATTGTGACCCTGTGCTTTCATCCTTCTGCTCGCAGTAGGTTTCCCACCAGTCCTTGATGTGGGGGGCTGCTTTGAGAAGAGCGAAAACAATCTTTTCCCGACTTGAAAATTCATGAGCAGAAAAATAACCCTCTAGCAAATTTAACCATTTATCTACGGCATCTGCGTCTATTTTACCCTCGAAGATAGGGATTTCAAAATTCACTTGTACCTTAAATGGTGTGGCATTTCCAGAGTAGCTGCTGGAAGCCGATGCGTCGCTTCTGGGTAGCCGCTGAAGGATCTGCGCAAAGCTATCCATCATCGCGTTCCTTTGCCGCTCGAGCAAGATTTTGATAGGATCTCCTGCCCCCTCGTCTTTCTTCTCATCCGCCATGAGAGGCCGTCGGGATTTTCGAGGCTCGTCTTGCAAACATTCGGCCAATTCAAGCCCTAACACCTTATATCCCGACCTCGTTGGGGACATGCAAAGAAAAACAGAGAAAAAGCAGACCGCTCTGATACCACTGATCCGGATTTAAACAGGAACGCAATAGATTACAGAGATAACCATAAATATAGAGATGTGATAACCATAAATAAAGAGATGCAGCGGAAACAATACTTCATTTCATTAATGGAAAATACTGAAATATGCTTACAACCAGAAATGGCAATAAACCAGCTAGGGCGATGGTAACTTATCTCTGAGAAGAGATGTGGCGGCTACATGCCTTTGAACTGCTCTGAACTGTGTTACAATGAGGCTCGAAGGCCTATTTATTGTTGAGAAACAATGGAAAACCCTTCACATTCCAAAATCTAATCCTAGAAGATGAAACGCCAAATTGTGGGCCCCGTTTTGGGTAAATTGGTACATCAATTTCCCGGGGTCGTAACTTTGGCATACGATCTCCGTTTGACGCGTATGATAGCTCGTTAGAAAGATCTATCCGAGAACTCCCACTTTGGGAAGGGAAACATCAGTCCATGGACCCATGTTGCCCCCATATTTCCCAAAAAAAACGTCGTTTAGGGCCTCAAAACGGCTCCGGAAGTTCAGGACCCGAAAAAACTGCTAAAAATAGTAAATTGTGCTACAATTGCGGAAACTGAAAAAAATGAAAGAGACAGTTGTGGGGGTCCAAATGGGATAGGTGGGTGGCCACCAACATCCACCTGGATCAGACAATCTTTGTTGGTTTGATTTCCAAGTCATATTCTTGTAATGTTGTGACCCAGTTCGCTCTCTTTTCTCCTAATTCCCTTTGAACTAGTAATTGTCTTACTGCCGAAAAAGGACTATAACTTTTACGTGAGCTTTTAAGAGAAAGGTTCTGTAGTGTTTAATGGCTTTGTACAAAGCAAAGGCTTTTTTTTCAACTTCTGAGTAATTAAGTTCAGCACCTTGAAGGTTTGAACTATAAAATGAGATTGGTGCTTCCAAGTTTTGATCGTTAATTTGCGTCAGCACTGCTGCATAAGATAAATCAGATGCAAGGGTATATAACATGAAATGATTTGAAAAAATAGGAGTGCTTAAAGCAGGGGCATTTATGATTGATTGTTTGATGGAATCAAATGCATATTTTTCTGCAGGCCCCCATTTAAACACTGAATTTTTCTTGATCATGGTTTGTAATGGCAAAACAATTTGGGAGAAATCTGGAACAACTCTTTTTACAAAGTTAATTTGAAATAAAAATGACTGCATGGATTTTTTATTATGAGGGAATGGAATATCAAAAATCTCTTTAATTCTACCTAGATCAATATAAATACCATCCTTTGAAACAATGAAGCCCAAGAGCTTACCTTGATTAAGAGCAAAAAAAGACTTCTTTGGATTGAGTGAGATACCATACCTTTTGCAGCGTTCAAAGATTTGTTTTAGATCATGTAAATGATTTGATCTTTTCTTGGAGAATACAGTAATATCATCTAAATAGACAACTACTAATTTATTGATCAATCCTTTGAATGCTATGTCCATAGCTATTTGGAATGTAGCTCTAGCATTGATTAATCTGAAAGGCATTTTTTTGTAGGCATAAGTTCCCCACTTCCTTCTAAAGGTAGTCTTAAGTCTTTCATCAGGGTGGACCAAGATTTGATTATACCCTGAAAAACCATCTAAGAAGGACATCAATTCAGAACTAGCTACTAAATGGAGTGTTTGCTCCATGGTAGGTAAAGGGAAGTTTTATCCTTTTGGCTTGCTTTGTTAAGATTTCTGAAATCGAAACAAATTCTAGTGTCACCATTTTTCTTCCTTACTGGAACCATATTGGACACCCAGTTTGAATGTCTAACGGGAAAAATTATCTTAGCTTTTAGGAGTGTTACACAGTAATTTGTCACCGCTTTCACTCCCGGTCTTCTCGTTGTGTCATGTGTCCAAGTCAAACATGCTTATGACAGACAAATGCTCTCCTATGCTGCCAATTGACCCACTTTTCCAAAGTTTACTGCCTCATTGCAACTTTTGGCTAAACAAATGCACTGAAAGGTGTTGATGAATTGTCCAAGCACGCTGCCAGCGCAGAAGTACATCTGTTTCCCACGATGGCCCGATTTTATGCACCAGCACGGGGTCTATGTGTTTCCTTCAGCGATGATCTAACTCGTTACACTGTTCACTTGCGATCTCAGCACTGAATATCAATTATGTGCCTACGATGATCCAAATTGGGCAAATTGTTCCAACAGTCGGCCTTCCAGATGACTCCAGACCTGGTTGTTGGCCTTGTTTATGTCGCCCTTCCTTCCCTGGTGTGGTAGTTTTGTCAGTTGTGCTACCTTCCTTGGTGATAAGCTCTCCTTTCCCCCATTCATGGAGAATCCTTCTCCTATTTAAATTCTCACCATTAATATGCATTGCTAGTTGGACAGTTCTGATAGTTGGCTAGTTGAGCAGTGTTGTGAGTGCTTTGTGAGTTTGCTAGATAGCTGGTGTGAGTGTGATAAGTGTGGAATTGTTGATAGTTTGTGGAAGGTTGTAAGGTATCCTTGATCTTGTGTGAGGCTTATGAGTGAGATAGTTCTTTTGTGTTGGGAGATCCATCTTCAAAGAGTGAATGGTTGAAGAACATGCTGGATGGACTCTTTTCTGAGAAGGCTTGTGACGTCAAGGCTTGGTTGTAAACTGACTCTTATTTCATCATTAATGCAATCAATGATGTTTTCCTATGTCTCGTATGTAATGTACTTGATATCTCATGACTTCTTGACTTTGTGAGTAAATGGTTTATTGTTGTTGTCAGATTACATGCTTTGTTGTATTTCCTTTGCTTTGTTCTAGGTTGATCACTCGTTGAGGAGAAGGAAGCGGAAGCTGGAGCAGTGCAACGGAACTCCATCGACCAGCGATTGAGGTAGGCCTCCAACTTTGACTGTTTAAGGAAATCTATTGTTGATCTATCCTTGTTTGTGACTAGACCTACTCTAGGGCTAGAGGGGTTGCCTCTGTCCGCAGAGGGAACACTTTCTTACATCCAAATTGGCGACTCCGCTGGGGAGGAGTTTTGGCCTTTGTTTTTCTTGTTTGCTCTTGTTTTCATTTTTTATTTGGTCTCTTTTGAAATTTTGGGGATTGGTTATCAGTTTCTTAGATCACCTCGGTTGATCTGGGAGGTCCCTCTACTGTCTGTTAGATTGGCTGGTTTTGGTTTGGGAGTTTTTGGCTCGTTTGCCTTTGTTTTTTGCATCATCACTGAAAAAAGCCTAACACTTGTGATGTCATCGCCACTTTGTAGCTTTAAACCCACGATGATCTCGGGTTTCTAGTTTAATTCCCGCGACGACCCTCAAAATCGCATCATCGCGGAAAATATGTGTTTTTCCACGATCATCTCGAGTTGTCTGTGTAAAACTTGTGCTAACATCTCTAGTTGTCTATCCATCTCTAGTGATGGTACCTCAACTAGCGATGACATCTCTAGTTGTCAGTGTACAACTTGCGATGATTCCTGAAAATTTGTTTTTATAACTTTACCTCCTAAATTCATCAGTCTTGCTTATCCCCTGTTGTTTCTTGTCTCCCATTAGCTTGTTTTAATTGCTTTTGGTTAGGGTACTGTCTCTTTGATTTCATTTGAGTGAGTCTTGTGTTTTTCTGACCATGTGACCTAGCCCTTTAGAAGTTTCATCGAGAAACCATTTTCTTGGGTTACTTGTCTGTTCAAGGCTCATCCGCAACTGTCTTATTGATTTGCTTGAGGCTTTTTCACTGCTTGTTTCCTTACTGGTTGATTTTTAGTGTCGATTATTGAACCAATTTTTATGTTGATTCGATTTCTTCACTACCAAGCCTAGATCACAATTGTTTGGATCGATCAGTTCACACTTGCTTGTTTGTATCTTCAAAAAAAAAAAAAAAAAAAGTCAAAATTTTGCATTCATTTGGCATACGAAAGTGAAAGTACATTTGCATTACGAATTTTCATGTTTGAGAAATTGGAAAGCAAATTTTAAATCTTTCATTAGTAGTATTGATGCATCGTGAGATTAGTGTATTGATGCATTGTGTTTCTTAGTGTTTGCATTCACTTGTCTTGGTTTTCTTGGTTTGGGAATGATATCTCTACCCTCCTGTAGGTAGGTGTTCATTGAAATGGAAGATGTTTTACTCATTCTAGCTGCATCCTAGGATTTGTTGAATACATACGGTAGGGCCTGAAACTGAAACATAATTCAAGATCAACCTTAAAATGAACTGAATAAATCTAACAATGCATTGGAACATAACACTCATTATTTAGAGGTCTAGGCTAGAAACGTGCTCCGACATCATTAAACCTAGTCACTTTTGTTTCCACTCAAGGTTGGGTGATTCCTCCTTATGTGACTCAATAGTGGTCTATTACGGAATTGTGCTCCCACGTACCGTCAAGTATATGGGGAGACCCCACTAGGTTTATCATCCTTTATCCATAGGAAGCCGTGTCTACCACCTTATAAATTATAACGCACCGAACACAGCATTCGGGAAGATTGACTGCCGTATGGAAATTCCTTGGTTTTCATATGACTACCAAGGTGTATATGCAGTTTTACAGGTTGTTTGGTAAACCTTTCGCCTAGTTCTCTAGAGTAGTCACTTTCATTTCTTTTCAGACTCCTTAAAAGAAAAGGTCCATCTGGGCACTTCTCCTTTCAGGATCATTAAACCTCGAAAGAGATAGAGTCACCTTTTCGTCCTTTTCTCGACTCTTAAAACATGAAAAGGTCAATTTTTGTTCCTGCGTCCTAAAATTTACTACCCACGAAATATTCCTGGTAATAGTTCAAGTTCTTCATTGTGATAAGAGTGTTTTTCAGGCTTGTTCTCAATGGCAACATTCCCCGAGTCTATCGGCCAAGGTCTTCCCCTAGATGGAAATCCTAGTCCGTCTCCTTCATTTGGAAATGTCGGTGCTCCATATATGGCAACATTGTCTTTGCCTGGGTTAACCATCGGTTTTCCCATGTGGTTGTTTTCAACCTTGGTGGTCCCGAGTGTTGTGACTCTTGTTCCACCGTCTTCTTCATCTGAACCACGGCATGATGATTCCAAGGTTGAGCCTACGCCTTCGTCCCCTGTTTCTTCCTCCTCCTCTCCTCCTTCGCCTGGTGAAAGTTTCATATCTAGTAACCAGGAGACTAAGAAGAGGAAGAAGAAGAAGAAGTCCAATAAGCGCGAGGCCACCTGTGCAGCTACTGCTACGAGTGCATCTCAGGTCGAACCACCTTCTGCTCCTCTGTGGAAGGTTAAGTTTCCTTATAAATTGTGCAAGGGTGACCATCTTCTTCGTGATTGTCCTGGTATTCCTAGGATCTTAGAAGTATGGTCTCGCGATCCGGCTCATCCCTCATTGTCCTCTGAAGCTCATGGTGATGCTACCCTATCAACTGGCAATGGTAAAAAGAAAGGGAAGATTTGATTCCCCTATAGACTATGTGAAGGCAACCATCCCCTTCACCTTTGTCTGCTCATAGATAAAGCTTCCGCCGTTTTGGAAAGTCTTATAGCTTCTTCACCCCAAATTCCTAGGTGTTATCAAAGGCTCTCTTCAGACCCTCTCCCCATTGACAAAGGGATTGACTTAGATTCTTCTCTTGTCCTCCCTCCTCCTTCCAAACCTGGTTGTGCTAATCCTATTCCAGACCAACCATTGGTTGGAGAGAGTGTCGACTTGGGTTCAACACCTGTAGATCACTCTGTTTTGGAAGAGTTTCATGCTCATGTTCTTTTCGTCTCGTCAGATTCTCCTGAGTCTGAAAATGACCCTCCTATCCCAACTGATCCAGAGAGTCCTTCTTCAGTTCCTGTAGAGCTGGGGGGCAATCATACGATTCCCCCAACAAGTAGTTTGGTTGTTTCCTTCGACTGGAGTCATTTGACTGCCTTCCGCCTTCCATACCATGTGCCTTTCCAGATTACAGTACATTCCTATGATAAGGCAGTACCTAGCACTGTCTTGGATGAGGGTGCATCTGTCAGTCTTATGCCTTCCACTACTTGGCAAGCTTTGGGGTCCCCACAGCTTGTGCTGGTCACACAGAATCTATTAGCGTTTGACGGAGGAACCAGTCAACCGTTAGGGATCCTTCCGAAGTTCCCTGTTACTTTGGGGGGCAAAACTGTCTATATAGACATACTGATTGTCCAAGGTGCTTTAGATTTCAGTCTTCCCCTTGGTCGTGACTATGTTTATGCCATGGGGGCCCTTGTCTCTTCACTTTTCCGTGTGGTTTGTTTTCCACACGTCGGAAGAATCGTGACTATAGATCAATTATCGTTCTTTAGTCCCCTGGTGCTTCCTGCGCAGCTGTCATCCCCTCTTGATTCCTGCTCACAAGCAATACCTTCCTTACCACAGGTCAATTATGTGGCTACCCATTCCATATCCACCTCTGCTGATGATCATGCAGATGATCTGGTACATCATGTACTGTGTCCATTGGAACCCGATCTGTCATTGGCACATCATGACATGTACTCCTCCTAGAGTGCGTTTCTTCCATTCCACGAAGACCTCTTGGGAGCCATGTTCTCTTATGGCCAATGAAACCAGGTGCTCGAGCATAGTTCCTGATCTTGTGTCAAGCTCGTTAAAAAATGAAACAAGGGTTACGAGCATAGTTCCTGATCTTGTGTCAAGCTCGTTAAAAAATGAAACAAGGGTCATGAGGATAGTTCTTTTACTGTGTCAACCTCATTAAAAATGAAACACCTCCCTTTCCAAATCGAGTCTTTGTTTAAGATCTCGTAAAATCCAACTCGAGTCTTTCCAAGATCTCGAAAGTGAACCTTCATTCCATCCATCTTCATTGAATGCAATGAAGCTTGGGGGGCATGTACCTCGACCTACATCATTACGCTGGGGGCATGTGAACTCATAACAAGCATAGTTTTTCATTTCAAGCTTGTGTAAACATGAAACCGAATCCAAGCAGAGTTTCTCCATGGTTCAAGCTTGTGTAAAAATGAACCCATACCCGATTTACATCTCGTGATTGCCATTTATCCGCTACATTCTGCTAGATGAGCCTTGGTTGTTTCATTCCATTGCCACCATCTCTTTGGCCGATCATATGCTTTCACTTGGTTGTTTTTCCTTTCCTGAGGAACCAAAACAATGAGTGGTTTTATTAGCCAGCCTCTTGACCATTACATGTTTTGAGTAGTTCCACCATTGTCGGAACCAGTTGCTACCCTTTATACCACTCGTTCCTCTAGCATGAGTCACCTTTAAGCTCTTTTCTGACTCGTAAAATTTGAAAATATTGCCGTGTAATTTTCCCTTTTTGACTCGTTAAAAAGAATAAAAATGGAGGTTTGCTTTAAGATCTTTTCCGACCGTATAAATAGGAAAAGATTGCAGGGCTTTTGTCGTTTCGGGCACGTTATTGGTTACGAAACGACATGGTTTCGATCGCTTTTCTACTTTTTTGGGTTGAAGTCACTAATCATGAAAAGTACTCCTCGATCGTAATGGTCAGGCGGTTCTTTCGAGTATCGTTTTATACCTTTTCGGGCTCGAGAGACACAAATCTACGAAAAAGGACCCTCTGGAGTCTTCTTTTCCGTGTCTTTGTCAAACTCCCTAAACATGAAAAAGACTCCAAGTTTTTCCTATGTCAAATTCGTTAAACCCTGATGCCATTGGACTCGTCGCCATGATGAGACTTGAGCTTCTCCTCCCTAGGGCTTGTTAAACTATTACTAGGTTGGATGCAATAACAGGTTTTTCGTCGATTGTCTATGGTAGCTAGTCACTCTTGAACATCGACACTTCTGCTTCTTGTCAGGTTGGGACATCCATACATTTTCATTTGGCCTTCCGTGGGTTTGGGTTGTCATTTAGCCTCATTCCATCTGATCCATGTTGTTTTCATCAAGCCTCTGATCCTTTGGTACCTGAATGCTGCCACCCTCCAGAGTTGTGTTGCCGACATGTTCAAGAGTATAATCCTTCTGCAATTTATGCCTTTGTCTCCTTCTCTAATACTCTATTTCACCATCTACCACTTGTTCCTTATCTCGTTTCATTGATGGGGGAAACATTATGGCCCTCCTGCAACGAGTCGTCTCCTATCAACATCAACTCACTATCCAGGAGATTGATCTAGAGATCCCCTTTGGTACCTTGGATCTTGCATGCCTCAATGGCAAGTTCTCTGCACTTGACGGTCGATTCGCATCATTGGTCGTCGATCAGGTGATTCCACAAGTGTTCGACTTCAGCTCATTTTTCACACGCTGTGGATTGTACTAGACATTTCCTTGAGAACCATTGGCATTATTGGTGGTTTCTCTCGCGCTTGTTAACGGTTTACATCATCGACTGGTAATCAAGCGAATTTCTCTCATGCTTGACTTCAACACCTCTATTTGCATGTTCGAATTTGTACTATGGTTGGTTCGGTTCAAGACCCCAAACTCAGATCACATGTTCGGGCTGCGTGGATTGGTTTCTGGTTACATGAATCGTTGATGGATGGCTGCGACCATACCTGAGTCTTCATGGATGGTTGCGACCATACCTTGATCATTATCATGGTATCATTAGCTGGATGGTTGTGTCCATACCACAGACCTATTTCGTATGTCTTTTAGATGGTTGTGCCCATGCCTAGACTACATGTACTTCAGAGTTATCAGTTCGACTTGCGTACAGGTTCTTCCAGACAGTGTTCCAGCTCAGTTGTTTTATAAAGCATTTCACCCCTCCCACTCTCTCAGGCTTAATACTTTAGTGGGAATCTGTTACACAGTAATTTGTCACCACTTTCACTCTCGGTCTTCTCGCTGTGTCATGTGTCCAAGTCAAACATGCTTATGACAGACAAATGCTCTCCTATGCTGCCAATTGACCCACTTTTCCAAAGTTTACTGCCTCATCGCGACTTTTGGCTAAATAAGCGTGCTGAAAGGCGCTGATGAATTGTCCAGGTGCGCTAGCAGCATGGAAGTACATATGTTTCCCGCGATGGCCCAATTTTATGCACCAGCGCGAGGCCTATGTGTTTCCTTCAACGATGATCTGACTCGTTACACTGTTCACTTGCGATGTCAACGCTGAATATCAGTTTTGTGCCCGCGATGATCCAGATTGGACAAATTGTTCCAATAGTCGGCCTTCCAGATGACTCCAGACCTGGTTATTAGTATTGTTTATGTCTCCCTTCCTTCCCTGTTGTGGCAGTTCCGTCAATTGTGTTATCTTCCTTGGTGATAAGCTCTCCTTTCC
The DNA here is from genome assembly GCA_000404065.3 of Pinus taeda. NCBI lineage: Eukaryota > Viridiplantae > Streptophyta > Pinopsida > Pinales > Pinaceae > Pinus > Pinus taeda. Next base: position 76,663 of record APFE031611751.1, read on the forward strand.
CCCATTCATGGAGACTCCTTCTCCTATTTAAACTCTCACCATTAATATGCATTGCTAGTTGGACAGTTCTAATAGTTGGCTAGTTGAGCAGTGTTGTGAGTGCTTTGTGAGTTTTCTAGATAGCTGGTGTGAGTGTGATAAGTGTGGAATTGTTGATAGTTTGTGGAAGGTTGTGAGGTACCCTTGATCTTGTGTGAGGATTATGAGTGAGAGAGTTCTTGTGTGTTGGGAGATCCATCTTCAAAGAGTGAATGCTTGAAGAACATGTTGGCTGGACTCTTTTCTGAGAAGGCTTGTGACATCAAGACTTTGGTTGTAAGCTGACTCTTATTTCATTATTAATGCAATCAATGATGTTTTCCTATGTCTCTTATGTAATGTACTTGATAGCTCATGACTTCTTGACTTTGTGAGTAAATGGTTTATTGTTGTTGTCGGATTACGTGCTTTGTTGTATTTCCTTTGCTTTGTTCCAGGTTGATCACTTGTTGAGGAGAAAGAAGCGGAAGCTGGAGCAGCGCAACAGAACTCCATCGACCACCAGTTGAGGTAGGCCTCCAGCTTTGACTATTTAACGAAACCTATTGTTGATCTATCCTTGTTTGTGACTAGACCCACTCTAGGGCTAGAGGGGTTGCCTCTGTCCACAGAGGGAACACTTTCCTGCATCACAAGGAGTTTGTTTAATTCAGCTTTTATTTGACTCTCTAAGTTAGGATGAATCTTCCTTAACTTCTGTTGTATTGGTTTTTGTTCAAGAAGCATTGGAATAGTATGTTGAATGATAGGTGTATCGTATGTTTTCAAATCATCATATTTCCAAGCGAAGAAATTTTTATATATATGCAATAATCTAATGAATGCAATTCTTTCTTCTGAAGAAAGCCCTGATCCCAAATTGATGTTTTATGGATTATGCTTAGTACCTAGGTTTATCAATTCAAATCTCAAAGTAGAACTTTGGAGCTTTGAATTAGTAACATGTTTAAACCTGTCCTTGATGTCATAAAGATCTTCAAGCTTAACCACTGGTTTAGGTATTGAGTTTTCTTCAAGCTTTTCCTTCATTTGAAGGTCCTGGTCACTTTCATCAATAATTTGATCATCATAGGACTTGTCAGAAGTTAAGAAATTTAAAATGTCTTCATCGTGATTGAACACTCGCCAATCAGTGACATTATCAGGAATTGATGGTCTAAAAATTAACTCTACTGAGAATCTGTCTGGGCTGTAATCTTCAGATGGAAGGAGCTTGGAAGCAACATTAGTGTTGAGGAGGTAAATCCCCTCTGCGGACAGAGGCGATCCCTACTAGCCCAGACCTGGTCTAGCAACAATCATCAAACACTATAGCGCAAGTTTCTAATTGCAAATTAACAGACCAGTGATGAAGGCCTACCTGGATTCCAACGCTATTGTTTGTAGAAGAGGTGGTGCTCCCGTTCCTTTGCTCTGACAGATCACAATCCTCACTATCTCTGTGAATGGACACCTACACATACAAGAAACGACACAAACACAAGCATAAAATCCAGCATATGAAACTATATATCAATCAGAAAGGATATAACTCATCATCATCACAAATAACAATAAGAGTGGAACCATAACCAATAGTCGTTTATTAATAATTAATCAAAGAAGAATACAACCAGATTTATGATGCTAGATTCTCCTTTGGCCGGGTAGTCAGCAGCACATGTCTCACAAAGCTTGTTGGGAGTAAGGACAAGCCTCTCTCTTTGGTTCTTGGACAATAATCTCCTTGCTTGGGTTTGGACTTATGGGAATCAAGAAGGCTCTTGCAGCATGAAGCTCTTGGAAACTTGACAATTCTCAATCTCTGGAACTAGCTTTCCAAGGAAAATGGACAAGCTTTTATAGATGGAGGAAGGGGAGTTGCGATCATCCACAATAATCATGGGATTGGCTATATCATCAAGGAAGCTTCCATGAGAGGTGGAAAACCACTTCCTCTCTATGGAAATCCATAGCCAAACCACCCAACTCAATATAGATAGCAGTCCAGGAATTTGTTAGGATGAAACTTCCACCATTTGTTTGTTAAAAAACAACTCTGTTTATGGTTGGCACGGGTGTGAATCTATGACAGAGCACCAACTGGCGCGCCCTCTTTGGAGGATTTTCAATAGGAGATGTCTTCAGGGCAAATAAAGCTCATGTTCACGGGAATGTAATGCAAGTGTTTGTAGGCCATGTCACTTCTCATAGGTCCCAGAATGAGTCCTCCAAGATGCAGGAGAGGGGTAGCAGGGATGATGACAAATTGATGTGTAACAGATGCCCCCTAAAGCATGAGGCCCGAGAGAGAGAGACGGGTGAAATGCTTTACGAGAACATGTCCAACCAAAAACACTGTCGTCGGAAAACCTGCATGTAGAAGTACAACTGATATCTCAAATACATGATATATGTGGTATGGACGCAGCCATCCAGTGAGGATCGATAAATAGACTTAGGCATGGTCGCAACCATCCAGTGAATGAGTCATGTAATAATCATAATAATCCACAAAATCGTAGCCTGGATCCCAACAGACAAAATCCAGGGTCTTGCACTCCATCTCGATCCGAACCAAGTACAAGTTCAAGCATGTGAATATAGGAGCCGAAGTCGAACATGCAGGAACATCGTCTGATTACCAGCCAATGATGAAAGTTGTTAACAGACGCGAGAGGTACCACCAATAATGACAATGGCCCTTAAGGTACTACAGGTACAATCTACGGTGTGTGAATCAGTGAGCCAGCGTCGAACACCCGTAGAATCATTCAATCGGAGACCAATGATGAAAACCTCATGTCGAATGCGAAGAACCTGCCATTGAGGCATGTAGGCTCCAAGGCACCAGAAGGGAGTCTCTAGATCAACTTCCTCGATAATGAGCTGAAGTCGACGGGAAGTGACCTTGATCGAAGGTGGGCCATAGTGTTTCCCACATCATCGACAAAGGAGGATAATGTTTTTGTGAATCAGGATTATATGAGTTATCAGAGGGAGGTTGATATTTCACAAAGGTCAACTTCTCTTGAACATATCGGTGGCACGACAGTGGACTTGGCAGTATTTGACATCAATCGATCAAAGATCATGGCGACAAGGCAAAGAGCAGATGAGAGGTCAAACAGGATCACCCAAACCCACGGAGGCAAGTGAAAAACGAGATGAGATGTCCCCACCCAGACATGAATGCAAACAAGTGCCATGTTCAAGAGTGACATATTGTTGACACGACAATGATTGTGGTTCTATTTTCCCCACCATTTCTGGCGAGTACCCCAGTTATTTTTATTAACAAGCTTGACGGGGATAGAATATGCTTGTAAAGCGTCATTTCAACGAAATCCAATGTCATCAAGTTTTAATGAGTCTGACAAAGGAAGAACTCGGCGTCTTTTCATGTTTAGAGAGTTTGAAAGACAGCAGAAAAGTAAACTCCAGGGTTGTCCTTTTTCGTAAAGTTATGTCTCTCGAGCCCGAAAAAGTATAAAACAATGCTCAAAAGAACCGCCCGACCATTGCGATCGAGGAGTACTTTTCATGATTAGTGACTTCGCCCTGAACAAGTAAAAAAGCGACTGAAATCACGTCATTTCGTAACTGTTAACGAGCCTGAAACGAAAAGGGCCCGACGATATTTTCGTCTTTACATGGTCAGAAAAGAGCTTAAATGCGACTACCTCTTATTTAAGTTTAACAAGTCAAGAGGAATAACTCGGCAATCTTTTCATCTTTAAACAGTCAGAAAAGAGTTGAAAGAAGACCTCCATTTTTATTCTCTTTAACGAGTCAAAAAGGGAAAAAATACTCGGCAATATTTTCATATTTTATGAGTTATAAAAGAGCTTAAAGGTGACTCGTCCTAGAGGAACGAGTGGTATAAAGGGTAGCAACTGGTTCCGACAATGGTGGAACTTCTCAAAACATGTAATGATCAAGAGGTTGGCTAACAAAACCACTCTTAACTGCGGTCCCTCAGGAAAGGAAAACAAGCAAGTGAAAGCATATGATCGGCCAAAGAGATGGTGGCGATGGGATGAAAACAACCAAGGCTCATCTAACAGAATTTAGTGGATAAAGACTGCAATCACGAGATGTACATCGGGTATGGGTTCATTTTTACACAAGCTTGAACCATGGAGAACTCTGCTTGGATTCGGTTTCATGTTTACACAAGCTTGAACGACAAACTATGCTTGTTATAAGTTCGCATGCCCCCAGCATAATGACACAAAACGAGGTACATGCCCCCCAAGCTTCATTGCATTCAACAAAGTGGATGGAATGAAGGTTCACTTTCAAGATCTTGGAAAGACTCGACTTGTATTTTACGAGATCTTTAATCAAAAGACTCGATTTGGAAAGGGAGTTGTTTCATTTTTTAATGAGGTTGACACAGTAAAATAACTATCCTCATAACCCTTGTTTCATTTTTTAACGAGCTGGACACAAGATCAGGAACTATGCTCGACCAGACCCAGTTTCATTTTTTAAGGAGCTTGACATAGGAAACGAACTATGCTCCGACCAGACCCAGTGTCATTTTTTAAGGAGCTTGACATAGGAAAGCGAACTATGCTCCGACCAGACCCAGTTTCATTTTTTAAGGAGCTTGACAAAGGAAAGCGAACTATGCTCCGCACGAACTTCGTCATAATGAACAGGAAGTTGTTGCTTCCAAGAGTGCCACTCCCAGTGGAAGGATAACATCTTGGAAGTCAGGACCCAATGCACCCAGGACACTATGCACGATGGCATCATCACTGGATATAGGCATGGGATAAATAGCCACGTAGTTGACCTGCGGTGGGGCAAATACAACCGATGGATAAAAACCAGGAGGGGATGAGAACTGCGCAGGAGGCACCGGGGGACTAAAGAACGATAATTGATCTATAGTCATGATTCTTCCGTCGTGTGGAAAGAAAACCATACGGAAAAGTGAAGAGACAAGGGCCCCCATGGCATAAACATAGTCATGACCAAGGAGAACACTGAAATCTAAAGCACCTTGGGTAACTAGTACGTCTATATAGATGGTTTTGCCTCCCAAAGTAATAGGGAACTTTGGAAGGATCCCAAATGGTTGACTGGTTCCTCCGTCAAACGCCAACAGATTTTGTGCGACCGACACAAGATGTGGGGAGCCCAAAGCTTGCCAAGTAGTGAAAGACATAAGACTGACAGATGCACCCTCATCCAAAACAGTGCCAAGTACTGCCTTATCATAGGCATGTACTGTAATCTAGAAAGGCACGTGGGATGGAAGGCAGAAAGCAGTCAAGTGACTCTAGTCGAAGGAAATGACTGAACTACTTAGTGGGGGAATCGTATGATTTCCCCCCTGCTCTAAAGGAACCGAAGAGGGATGCTCTGGACCAGCTAGGATAGAAGGGTCATTTTCGGACTCAGGACAATCTGACGAGACAAGAAGAACGTGATCATGACGCTCTTCTGATGCTAGATTCTCCTTTGGCTGGGTAGTCAGTAGCACATGTCTCGCAAAGATTGTTGGGAGTAAGGACAAGCCTCTCTCTTTGGTTCTTGGACAATAATCTCCTTGCTTGGATTTGGCCTTATGGGAATCAAGAAGGCTCTTGCAGCATGAAGCTCTTGGAAACTTGACAATGCTCAATCTCTGGAACTAGCTTGCCAAGGAAAATGGACAAGCTTTTATAGATGGAGGAAGGGGAGTTGGGATCATCCACAATAATCATGGGATTTGCCATATCATTAAGGAAGCTTCCATGAGAGGTGGCAAACCACTTCCTCTCTATGGAAATCCGTAGCCAAACCACCCAAATCAAGATAGATATCAGTCCAGGAATTTGTTAGGACGAAACTTTCGTCATTTTTTTGTTAAAAAACAACTTTGATTATGGTTGGCGCGGGTGCAACTCTATGACAGAGCGCCAACTGGCGCGCCCTCTTTGGAGGATTTCCCCCCTTGGCGCGAGGGCTGCACTATGGAACCGCGCCAATGGAAAGAGAGCTATTTTTAGGGTTTTTCAGCAGGAGATGTCTTCAGGGCAAATAAAGCTCATCTTCAGGGGAATGTAATGCAAGTGTTTGTAGGCCATGTCACTTCTCATAGGTCCCAGAATGAGTCCTCCAAGATGCAAGAGAGGGGTAGCAAGGACGGTGACAAATTGTTGTGTAACAATTAGCTAGTAAATCTGTTGCTGCATTCTGGGATCTAGGGATGGGAGAAATATTGAATGCTAAAAATTGAGATATAAGGTCCTGTACCAAAAACTGATAGTGTTTAAGGTGACTAGAAAGGCAATGAATAGTATTCCTGACTTGTTTTATAACAATTTCTTAATCACCGAACACTTTCAAATATTGAACTTTAAGACCAATTGCTTTGTAGAGTCCTTGAACTAAGGCTTCATATTCAGTTGTATTGTTTGTGCATTCAAATTCCAACCTGCATGATAACATGGTCTTTTCTCCCTCAGGACTAACTAAAATACATCCTACTCCTGCACCTTCACTAGATTTAGACCCATCAAAATATAATGACCAAAACAAAGATTTATCTACAGTTTTATTTACAGTTTCCTCAGCAATTTTAACACATCTTGATGTATCTGTTTATGAAACAATTTTTATTTGAGATGTTAAATTATTAACTAAGAAAGGTGATGGTTGAGCGGTAAAATTGCCAAAGAATGTTTCAGATGAGTAATTCCCCAAAATATTGTTATTGAATGCTATTGGTTGATTTTCTTGTTCAAATTTAGTAACATTATGGGTCATGTGTTTCTCCTGATCGATCTTGATCTGATTTGGCTTTCCTTTATAAGGCATCCACATATGAGACCAATCGGTGAAAATATAACCATGAAGTTTCTCAGACCAGTCTCTACTCAAAATCAAACCATAGAATTCAGGTATATCAACGATTAAAATATCAATTCTCTGAACCACTCTTGGATCAGCTGATAACCTAATAGTAACTGAGTTGATTTCTCCTAAAACCTGGACCTTAGTTCTATCCAACAAGACAATATGAATTGCAGACTTTTGGGGTTCAATGTTCAGTTTGGAACAAACTGAAGCTGGCATTATATTCGAGGAAGCCCCTGAGTCAATCAAACAGCTGTGTAGATTTCTATTATAGATCTCGTAGGTTAAGAGAAAAGGAGGAGTATGGGAATTTGATCTATCTCTGATTAAAACAGCATCAGTAGCTTCTACTCTACCAGGAGGTGGTTTACCTGCTTCATTAGCAGCTTTAGATAATACGACATTTGGAAGAAGAGAAGAAGGTACAGCATTTAACTCCTTAAGCAGCAATTTTTGTTGATGTTTGAGTTTACTAAGCTCAAACATAGTGATATTTGCCTTTGTTTTCTTCATGTCTTCAATAATATTGTTGTCCATAGAATCCGTAACTACTAATGTCTTAGATGTTGGAGGTGGATTTAAAGTTGAAGGCACATTTTGGGAAGGTATTGTTGTAGATTTATTTGTGGGAACCTTTTCTTTGGTAGCAGTAGTACCTGCATTCCTTTTCTTCTGAGTTATTTGAACAGGTTCAGGAGTACCCTTACCCCTGGTAGTTACAGGGAAAGCTTCCTGTTCATTTTCTGTATCGGAATTAGGAAAAATAAAGTCCCACATCCCATGACATTCTACAGTCTCTTCTTCTTCAGGTTCTTCAGATGAAAAGACTGTTTCTTCTTCTTCTTCCTCTTCGGGATCTGAGTCTGCATTGGATATAGCATTTGGTGGTTTTGATTCAGGTTTCTTAAAGTTTCTAAATGGCCTTTTTGTTGAAGTTTCAACTACTTTATTTTTTATTTCTACCATTTCATTTGACATAGTCTTGAGAACTTTTTGGAGACCCTCCATATCATATGGGTCTTTAGGCATTTTCTTCTTTGAATCATCTTTGAAAGGAACTTTTTTGGATTTTATGTCTTCAAGAGCAGCCTTTTTTTCTAAAGCAATAATGTGTTTCTCTACAGCAAGTGCCTCTTTCCTATTTTCATCTACAGTTGATTTTGCAGCTCTATCTACAAAAATAGATATATTTGAAGGTAAAGTTGTTATATACCATTCGCTTCTTATTTACTCGCTAGGTTTAGAGGCAATTGGAATCTTATTCAAGAGTTTATAAAACTGTGAATTGAACTCTTTTATAGGTTCTTTGGATTCTATCCTAAGATTCGAAAGATCATTGATTAATGTTGTTAGAGATCTATCATCACCATATTTAGTCAAGAATTGTTCTTGAAAAATGTTCCAACTTGATGGATCCTGAGGGTAAGGAAAAATACCAAGATCCAGCTAATCCTTGCAAGGTATAAGGGAAAAGTCTAACAACGCCATCTTCCTCCGTAACTCCTTTTAAGTTAACTGCCAACATGAAGTTATTAATATGCTCATCAGCTTGTATTCCTACATCTGGATTAAATTTCGGCAACCATTTTTCAAGATGTGCTGGCAATGGATGTAATGGTGCAGGCATGGTGACTACACCAGGATTATTCCATGGATTTTCAGCCATTGCATAACTAATACTAGATGATATTGCTGATGAAGTTCTTGATGTTTGGGAAGGAGAAGATATGGAAGTCTGAGAGGGTTGAGATATTGAAGGTCCAGATCCCTGTTGAACTATGATGTGTAATGGAGGAGTGGGTGGTTGAATTCGCACTAGAGAAGATGAAATGGAGGATGATGATGAGATAGTCTCACTATCAGATCCTTCAGTTGTTTTTCTTGCCCTTTTCCTTTTAGGTAAAGGCAATTCAGTAGGTTCAATACCAAGCTTCCCACTTTGAAGTCTGGTGAGGTGGTGAGGTGGAATGAATTGCAAAGTCTGACTGCCTTGAGATACCTTAGATTTCTGTGGTGATATTGAAAAGCCTTGAAGTTTATGGATGAGAGACTAAACTTCAGGAGACTCTGGAGTTAATCATTCTGGGATATGTTTGGGTTGAGCAGTGGTAGTTATCTCCTCTTCTTTTCGTTTGAAGACTGGTGTTCAAGCATGCAAAGGAGAAGTCGGAGGGGAGGTGGAGGGGGATTTACTCTTAGAATGGGTTGTAGGTTTGGGTTTGCTTGCCATTCACAGTTCATGCCCTCCTTCTAGCGTCAAAAATGTTGATGCCTTAAAAATCAATGCATCAACATCGGGGAAAACCACCCGGTCCGAACCTTAAAGGCAGCTCCTTTTCCGTTTGGTGTGGTGGCTCTGACTGAATATAATGGGACCAGTTTCCGAATGGTTTGTAAATAGGATGGATAAGTGGTTTATTTTCTATTATCTAATGATAATGGTGTATGATTTATTCTAAAATGTAAAATTATGAACAACTAATCTATCCCGGGAAATTTCCACTTTAGTGTAACTTTTAATTATATTTATCTACAAATAGGCATATAGATGACTCCATTGATAAACAAAGACATTCATTCATATGATAATTACTTTGTTCAAGTAGTTGAACAAAGTAATCATTAAAACATTATTACATTATTCTTTGTATATCATTGACATAAATATGATTGAAAGAATAACATTCCTTAAACATTCAATAGTGATAAGTATAAGGATTGTTGTTAAAACACATACATATATCCAATGATAGCAATATTGAATAAATGTTGATTCATATAAAAGAATGGAGAAACGACATAGACAATAGTACCACATGTAATTTGGATCCCTCCCGATATCAATCGCATTCAGGTTCCGTCTTCTAACTTAGAAATACTCTCACAAAAAGTGGTAGTGCATATCTAATCAAAGTTTTCTTCATTAAAATTTAGAATATAGGCCCAGTCTTTATAAATATATATATATATATATATATATATCGAGCACAATAGTGTGACTCCCGATCCAAGTTTTATACAAAAATTGAGGACCCTTTCTAAAGACATGAAAGGGTCTATAAATACTACCTAAGTTAACTAATTATGAAATAAAAATGCTATTAGGGGGTATAACCAAATCATGAAAATCTCCTTGAAATAGGCCTGCTTGCAGTCGGTAGAATGATTCATTGTTTCGGCCGATCATCCTTTGGCTTGGGCTGGCAGATAGCAAGAATTGGTTGCAATTCTGGAGGGTGACTCAAACGTGAATGCAGTTGGGTTGAATATGTAGCATCATGAATTTCGGGAATCATGTAACTTATTACATCGGTTAAATATTTCAATGTTTCTTTTTGACTGTATGGTTTAACTAGGAAGAACCAAAAGATGTCCCAAGTTAAACTTTGGATGCCCGCTATTAATCTCTCCTTCTATTCTAAATCCTATTTGCATGATTGTTCCAGTGCTTTAGCTGATGGAAATTTACCTGGAGTGCACTCTGAAATCAAATTAGATAGATAAAGAGTATCATTAATTAACTCAATCAAGTTACCAGTTGCTGATCTACATCATGAAGTTTCCCTTTCTGCTTTCATCAATTGTGATTGCCATTCTAGGAAAAGAATTTCCTTGTGTGATTCTAAAATTCTAAGTAGATTTATAGCTTTCCCTTCACCGGTTTCTTGCCAGGCAAGAAATTTTGTTAATGTCTCATCAGCATGTTCCGAATTCTGCCTTCAACCAACTGATCTGTCAATCATTGATGAAGAAATATCACAGAGGGGCTCAGCAAGGGAAATATTATGACATAGTAAATTTAATTGTTTAATCAATGCTTTATTGATCTGGATAGCTTCAGATCTAAACTCTGCTGGTTGAGGAAAACTTTTGAACTTTTTTATCTGTTGTGATAGTTGAATGATTTGCTCATCTTTTGTTTTACTCATTTGTTCATTCATTGATTTCAGCTTGGTCAGTGCTAGAGATAGCTCCTTTTGTTTCTGAACTGCACTTTGGTCTATCCTTTGCTTCTCCTTGAGAAATTGCTCGTATAGTTGATTGTTTAATTGTTGTTGTGTTGCCAATTGCTGTTCTAACTGCTCTATCCTCTGCTGTCTTTCGGATACCTGTGCCTCCAATGAAACAATTGTCTGATCTTTTTCTTTGAGTAAATTGCTAACCTCTGATGCTTTATCCATAGTAGCTGTCGAGTATGCCCTGGCATATTGAGAGAGTTTTGTGAGGTCTTCAGAAGGATTGAATTCTTCTTTCCATACCACATTAGCCATCTCTGTTTGTGCAGGTAAAAGGGAAGATTGATTAATCCTTCTCTTTTTCCTTTTTCTTTTTACTACATCCCTATGCTTAGGGTTGTAAAAGACATCTAAAGGTGGTATTTCTTCTATATGCAAAATGATTTCTTCTGATGTATCCTTAGGAATTATATCCATATCTTTACTTAAGGGTAGGACGTTGGTTCCTTCAGTTGGAACCGTATTTGTTGCTATCTTGTGACCAATTGTCACTTCAAGCGTGCTAAAACCCTGTGAATTCTTAGGATTGCTTATAATGGAATCGAACTATTACCATTCTTTAATGAGCTTGGGATTAATCTGAGTATCTATATCCATGTGTTTAGTTCTTTTTCCTTTTTATTTCTCCTGTTCTGGCACTTTTTCTTTCTCAGGAACTTTTCCAACAGTAGGAGATTTGTCAACAATTTGTTGTTCAGGCTCACTTGACTGGATTGCTGGGGTGGTGGCTAATAAATCTAGAGGCAGAGTTTGCAACCTCTGTTCTCTAAGCATATTAAACACTTCCAGCACTTCATCTTGATACCTGATCCTGGCCAATGTTTTTACCTGAAATAGTGATTCAGCTAAGGAAAATAGGTCATCGAGGTCATCCTTTTCATGATCAAACTTTGTGAGTTTGGCTTGTTCAAGAACATTATAGGAAACTTTTCTTGGATCATATTGTCTGTTGGGAACTGTTGCAAGATTGAGCATTTGTATTTTTTCTACCTCCTTTTCTACATGTTTGTAATCATGGAGAGTGAAAACACTGCATCTTAAAGGAAATGTAGGCCATACCTATTTCTTAGAATTTCGAAGGGTTTTGGATGTCCCTTATGTTGTTATCTGATAGGCCAATTCCCGAGCTAAAGCTTATCGGGCACATATAAGGGAAGGACATGGGGTTTTGTAAGGCTACCAAAAAGCCTTATATAAGTGAACTTGTCTTCTCTGAACCAATTACCTACTGCAGTCAAGTCGATCCCTGCTTCCTCGGAAATTCTGGGGGCAGGCTTATCAAAAATAGCATAGTAAACAAGCAACATAAAATCATTACAAATTTTGTACAAATGATTTTTGTAGTGAGCCTTCCATAAAATTTGATGATAAATATGGATTGGCTTAGGGTCTTGGGGAGTCCATCTCCATCCGAGTACCGGATATTCAAAGTTAAAACAAAGAGTATCCATAATATAAGCACTGTAATAAAAAGGGGGATTGGTCCTGCTAGTTTTACATGAATTTGATCTGAATTTGAGAATTGTTGTGGCTAATTTGTCGGATAAAACATTTGCCCAATCCATCACATAGCTATTGACTGTTGCCTCCATCAGAGGGACCATTTCAATGGTGAACTTAGCATAGTCATGTATTCCCCACATTCTACACATCATAACCCCAGCATAACAGTAAGGAGAAGCCAATGAATCCACAGAGTACTTACCTGATGATTTGTGTTTGTGCTTCTCAGGGTTATGTCTCCACTGCTTAATCGGAGCTGATTCTGACTCGTTTTCATTTGCAAATTTTTCAAGGAAGGCTTTGTTGTACTGCTTTTCAGGCTCAAGTAAGTGATACATTTCCTTAGATCATCAAGCTAAAACGAGCCAAATATCCTCCCGTCAACTATGCAAAATGTTCTGTTCAAAACTGGAATTTCCTCTACCACCCATCTCACTACGTCAGTATATGGGAGAATTTTTTCTTGAGCTGCTATTCTATGCAAATATGAACAAGCTAAATCTTTGAGGGATGTTTTCGATCTGTTACTTGAGTCAGCTGTGGCTTCTTCTGATATTTCCTCAGGCTCCTCTGCTTCTATTAGATTGTAGATGCTCTCCCAGCTAGTGTTTCCAAGACCGAGGCACGTAGTGTCTGAGATTAACCCCTTTTTGCTTGGTTCGGGATCTTTGACTAGCTGTGCTATTACTGTAGGAGCCGCTACTACAGATTTCTTTGATTTCTTTCCCATTTGTTTCAAATTTCTAATTTCAGCGGAGTTCTGCACAAGAAATTGGGAAAACCGTGATACAGAGAAATGCTTCTATACACCAATATGATAATGAAAAAGAGTTACATTGATCAGCAGGTGATAATGGATTATAGTAAGATTTCTGCAGATAAAATCTAAAGAAAAGATCTACCCTTAACTACTTCATTGATTAGCCGTTTAGCCTGTCAATCATGGTAAAGGAGGTTTTAAATGTCCATCATGTCGTTTATATGCCGAATGATTCATTCAAGCGTGGCTTAGATTTCTTTGATGGATAATCAGAGATAAATCGCAAATCCGCAATCGGTAACGTGAAAGGAAATCTTCAATGCTTGTTTTAAACATCTCTGATCACCAAAATGTGATACAACGCATGCAAACCTTTCAAATATATTCTCGAGACATAGGCCTCGTTAATGCATCGCAAACATGGAATGGATTCGGGTTTTATTGTTGTGTTAATGTGATTCGCCGATTGCGATATGCTTTATCGCATCGGAGGATTTGAGTCTGCCTTCCATCATGACTTGACTTGTTATTGTCGATCACCGATGGTGATACGATTTATCGCATCGGAGAAATTAAGAGGCTCTATTACATTGTTGCTTTGGCATTTAACTTTTCCGATCTTTCGATTGTGATTGCCTTTTCAGATCGGAGAGAATGGATGTGCCTTTGCATATGTTTCCTTTGTTATTGTGATATGCGATCTTCCGATCGCTTTATCACATTAACGAAGAATTTTATAATATTTTAAAGCCACATTTTATTTCTCTTCAAAAGGCTTTTTAAAATAATTCATTTACGTTAAGCCTTTTGATAAGGGTTTTTCTTAAGATGGGTTGATACCAATTTATTTACACATCTACGTTTATTTTAAAAGGGACCCATTTCATATTATGATTTTGTATAAAAAAATTATGAAATGGGGGGTTGTACAGCACAACAGGATGGTAGCTCGAACTCATCAACAATTCTGTTCCGACTAACTTGAACAATGTGGTCCAAAATCTACCTGTAAATCACGGATCTCGGTCTGACACGATGCTTAATGGCATCCCCAATACTTCACTATGTTCTTAAAGAACAAATCTGCAGTCCGCTCAGCTCCACAAGGCATCTTTGTTGGAACAAAGACAGCATATTTGTAAAAACGATCAACCACGACAATTATCCCATTATACCCCTGAACCTGTGGCAACTGAGTGATGAAGTCCATCGAAACACTCATCCATGGTCTCTTAGGAATCGGTAAAGGCTACAATAGACCTCCTTGCCTCTGAGTATCTGATTTTTCTTGCTGACAAACAATGCACATATGTACGTACTCCTCGACATCCTCCCACATCTTCTCCCAAAAGAATCCTCTCTCCAACAATGCCAAAGAACTACGTTTTCCAAGGTGGCCAGCCCATAGTGAGTCGTGGCACTCCTTCAAAAGGTGCCTCCTTGCTACACAGCAATTTTTCACCGTCCCTACTACCCCTCTCCCGCATCTTGGAGGACTCATTCCTGAACCTATGAGAAGTGACATAGCCTACAAACACTTTCATTACATTCCCCTGAACATGAGCTTTATTTTCCCTGAAGACATCTCTTGCTGAAAAACCCTAAAAATAGCTCTTTTTCCATTGGCGTGGTTCCATAGTGCAGCCCTCACGCCAAGGGGGAAAATCCTCCAAAGAGGGCGCGCCAGTTGGCACTCTATCATAGAGTCGCACCCGCGCCAACCATAATCAGGGTTATTTTTTAACAAACAAATGGTGGAAGTTTCGTCCTAACAAATTCCTGGACTGCTACCTATCTTGAGTTGGGTGGTTTGGCTACGGATTTCCATAGAGAGGAAGTGGTTTGCCACCTCTCATGGAAGCTTCCTTAATGATATGGCCAATCCCATGATTATTGGTTATGATCCCAACTCCCCTTCCTCCATCTATAAAAGCTTGTCCATTTTCCTTGGCAAGCTAGTTCCAGAGATTCAGAATTGTTAAGTTTCCAAGAGCTTCATGCTGCAAGAGCCTTCTTGATTCCCATAAGGCCAAATCCAAGCAAGGAGATTATTGTCCAAGGACCAAAGAGAGAGGCTTGTCCTTACTCCCAACAAGCTTTGCAAGACATGTGCTGCTGACTACCCGGCCAAAGGAGAATCTAGCGTTAGAACTTTGGTTGTATTCTTCTTTGATTAAGTATTAATGAACGAATATTGGTTATGGTTCCACTCTTGTTGTTATTTGTGATGATGATGAGTTATATCCTTTCTAACTGATATATAGTTGCATATGCTGGATTTTATGCTTGTGTTTGTGTCGTTTCTTGTATATGCAGGTGTCCATTCACGGAGATCGTGAGGATTGTGATCTGTTGGAGCAAAGGAACGAGAGCACCACCTCTTCTACAAACAATAGCGTTGGAATCTAGGTACGCCTTCATCATTGGTCCGTTAATTTGCAATTAGGAACTTTCTATAGCGTTTGATGATTGTTGCTAGACCCAGTCTGGGCCAGTAGGAATCGCCTCTATCCACAGAGGGGATTTACCTCCTCAACACTCCTGAGTCCAGGTGACTTTGGAACATAAAGTCAGTTTCCAAAGAACAAGAACCCATCTCAGAGAAAGAACTTTTTTGTCTTCCCCTCCTTTATCTGCTTCACTATATTCTGCGCCTGAGTATCAGTCTCAACACTTTACTTGAGCTTATTCTGCATCTCTTCTGACATTTGAACTCAACTCCTACTCCTTGTTGTCTGACCTTCTCCTTCCAATGCTGTAAGTTGTCCCTTCCTACTAAGGGCATCGCCTACCGCATTGTGTCTTCCTGGTCTATACTCAATAGTCATGTCGAACTCTGCCAAGAAGTCCTGCCAACGAGCTTGCTTCACATAAAGCTTCGGTTGTGATGCAAAATAACTTGCTGCAACATTGTCTGTCTTGACAACAAATCGCTTCCCAATCAGGTAATGCCTCCACACATGAAGACAGTGAATGATTGCAGTCATCTCCTTCTCATGGACCGGATACCTTTGTTCTCTATCCTACAACTTCTAACTCTCGTACGCCACTAGATGCCCATCCTGCATAAGAACCCCTCCTATGGAAAAATCTTAAGCATCTGTGTGTACCTCAAACGGTATCTCGAAGTCAGGAAAATTCAATACCAGTGTTGTAACCATCCTCTTCTTCAAGTCATCAAATGTCTCTTGACATTTATTCGCCCAACTCCATCTCTTGTCTTTCTTCAATAGGTCTGTTAGTGATGATGTTACGTCAGAGTACCCCTCTACAAACTTTTGTTGGTAGTTGGTCATGCCCAAAAACACCCTCATCTCATGAACATTCTTCGAATCAACCCAGTTCTCGATTGCCTTCACTCTTCTCGGCTCCATCCGTATGTACCCTTGACCAACTATGTGCCCAAGGAACAGAATCTCGGTCTGAGTGAACACACACTTAAACTTCTTCAAGTACAACTGATTTTCCCTCAGTGCCTCGAACAACATTGCCAAGTGCTTCTTATGATCCTCCATCTTGTCACTATACACCACTATATCATCCAAGTATACTACTAAGAACGAATCCAAGTATGGTTGTAGAACATCATTCATCAAAGTGGAAAATGTAGCAGGAGCATTGCACGACCCGAATGTCATAACAAGGAATTCAAAGCTACCATACCTTGTTACTATCGTCATCTTCATTTCATCTCCTTCAGCTATTCACACCTAATAATACCCATGCCTCAAGTAAAACTTGGAAAACACTCGTGTTTTCGCAAGCTTGTCAAAGCAATCAGCAGCCAATGGAAAAGGATCCTTGTTCCTTACCGTCTGCTTTTTCAATGCACGGTAATCACAGCACATATGTAGTTCATTCAAATCCTTCTTCCATTGGAACAATACTGGAGCTCCATAGGGGGACCTTGAAGGTCTGGTGAAACCTACATCAGCTAACTCCTTTAACTGTCATTTCAATTCCTCCAACTCAGGTCCTAACAACCGATAAGGTGCTTTAGCTGGGGGTTGCTTTCCTGGCTCAAGCTAAATGCTATGGTCCACTGCACGCCTTGGTGGAAGCTTCTTTGGTAGCTCATCAGGCATCAAATCTACATATTTGGCCAGTACCTCAGAAATCTCGGCTGGAACAGGTGTCCCCACTCCATCACCTTCGACTCCCTTGAACATCATCGCATATGTCTCCATATCTGATTCCTTCATAGCCTTATCCAAACTTAGTGCAGAAACATGCTGCACCTTGACTTCCCTTCTTTGCCTATGAGTGGGCAAAGTCCAAGTTTGTGACTGTCCAACCAGCACCAACTCATCACAGAAGGGGACAACAATTGCCTTGTTTCCCTTGAAGAAATCTTACCCCAATATCATATCGAAGTCATTCATCTCCATCACTATGAATTCCAACTGACCCTTCCAGTCTTTTATCTGCACAGGCATGTGCCAAACCCACCACTTTATCTCTAGAGTTCACCATCTTGACTTCCACATTCGATGGGAAGATTATCAGTCCAACCTCTTTTGCCAACCATGTCATCATGAAGTTATGAGTGGCCCCTATGTCCACCAGAGATTGAATGGTCTTGCCATGAACCATAAAGTCCATGAAACCTAGACCTTTAATCCATGATTTCTTCATAACTTTTCCCTGCATACATGTATGTTCTCTGCATCTAACTCTGATACCATCTATCACGCCCCCAATTCTTTTTTTGTTAATTGGCAAGGATGAAGCATTGCCTAAGTAGTTAACATGTTCCATTGTTAATTTACTTTGCGAACTACGCCTAACATTCATCATCTTTTATTAATCCATTAACATTATAACATCATCATAACATTCATAAAGCAGCAGAGATTACACCATTCCTATGCAATAATAATCTTTTATTATGTATTTGAAGAATTTACAAATGACCGGGAGCGAAGCTCCACCGGTGTTTTACCCATGTCGAGTGCCCACCTTGTGCATGCCCTGCACGGTGGTCGCACCCCCACTTCACTGTTTCAACACACAAGTCACTTGCCCGAGTCGAGCGAGCGCGCCCTCACATCGCCCTCCACCCGGACTCCTCAACCGAGCTCGTGTCAACTGGTGGGTGGGCGCCTTCATGCACCCTCCACCAGCGCACACAACTGATGGGCGGGCACCTACACGCACCCACCACCTGCGTTTTCAATCGGCGGGCAAGCGCCCACACGCACCCTCCACCCGTTTTTACCTCCGAACGATGGGCAGGCGCCTTCGTGCGACCCATGACCCATGTCACCACTGTTCGCCAATCTTCATGCAGACTTTCGTGTAGACTTGCTTGGCAAGTAGGCGCATAACCTGCGGTTATGTGCGCCCTTGTTGCGGCTCTTCTCCACCTTTCGCACTTCTTTCTTGGATGAGCGATCTTTGAATGATGATTTCACCATACTTCCATCCACCAATATAAATGATGAGTAGCGGGGGTCGTGCCACCCGGCCGACCCTCTGTTCCATCCTCCAACCGACTAGTCTGTTTGCAACATTTCACCCGAAGTGCAGGTCGGCCGCCCATGGCACGAGACCACCCCACCTCAACTTGCTCGTTTGCTAACATTGCTCAGTCGGTCCACAGTGCAAGTCTCCAACTCGCCTGCGTATAAGTGAGGCAACCAACTAGTCCATGTTATGTCTCACCCTCGGTCGCCTTTCTAACTCACGCGTTCACTACTTTGTTTGGCAGGTGGGCGTGCCCGGGTGACTCACCAACTGCAGGGCGTTACATGCCTGAATGAGTTTACATCGGTGCCCACATGATCGTAATGAAGGGACAAGGGAGAGCCGAGAAAACAAGCTGTACGAATGTGCACAAAGCCAACCTCGGGTCACAACTTAACATTTATGATACGGGCTTGTTCGCACGGGGCCGCCCTCACGCGACCCGCCCGAATGAGTTTACACGGACGCCCTCGCCCAAATGCGTTGAGATGGACACCCTCAAATGACTACCTCGAATGAATTTACATGGGCGCCCACACGACCAAAAAGAAGGGACATGGGAGAGTTGGGCAAACGAACTACACAAATGTGAACAAAGCCAACCTTGAGTCACAACTTAGCATTTTTTATACGGGCTCATTCACCCAGGTGCACCTTCGCACAACCCGCCCAATCGAGTTCACACGGACGCCCTCACCCGACCCGCCTGAACGAGTTGACATGGACACCCTCAAATGACCCACCCAAACAAGTTGACATGGACACCCTCAAATGACTCGCCCAAATGAATTTACGTGGGTGCCCACACAACCGTAACAAAGGGAAAAGGGAGAGCCAGGCAAACGAGCTGCACGAACGTGTACAAAGCCAACCTCAGGTCACAACTTAGCATTTTTGATATGGGCTCGTTCACCCAGGCGAGCCCTCACCCGACCAGCCCGAACAAGTTCACACGGATGCCCTGGGCTGACCAGCACGAACGAGTTGACACGAACACACTCAAATGACCCACCCAAACGAATTTACATGGGCGCCCACATGACCAAAATGAAGGGACAAGGGAGAGTCGGGCAAACGAGCTACATGAACATGCACAAAGCCAACCTTGGGTCACAACCTAGCATTTTTTATACGGTCTCATTCACCTGGGCACACCCTTGCCCGACCTAGCCAAACGAGTTCACATAGACACCCTCGCCCGACTCGCCCAAACGACCCACCTAAACTAGTTGACACGGACGCCCTCAAACGACCCGCCTGAACGAGTTTACATGGGTGCCCACCCGACCGAAACGAAGAGACAAGGGATAGCCAGGCAAACGAGCTACACGAACGTGCACAAAGCCAACCTCAGGTCACAACTTAGCATTTTTGATATGAGCTCATTCACCTAGGCACCCCCTCGCCCGACCCGCCCAAACGAGTTCACACGGATGCCCTCGCCCAACCCGCCCGAACGAGTTGACACAGACGCCCTCAAACGACCTGCCCGAACGAATTTACATGGGCGCCCACACGACTCAAACAAAGGGACAAGGGAGAGTCGGGAAAACGAGTTTCACAAATGTGCACAAAGTTAACCTCAGGTCACAACTTAGCATTTTTTATACGGGCTCATTCGTCCGGGCATGCCCTCACCCGACCCGCTCAAACAACCCACCTGAAGGAGTTGACATGGATGCCCTCAAACGACCCACCTGAACGAGTTTACATGGGTGCCCACACGACTGAAACAAAGGGACAAGGGAGAGCTAGGCAAACGAGCTGCACGAACGTGCACAAAGCCAACCTAGGGTCACAACTTAGCATTTTTCATATGGGCTTGTTCACCCGGGAGCGCCCTCGCCCAAACGAGTTCACACGGACGCCCTCGCCCGACCCACCCGAATGAGTTCACACAGATTCCCTCAAACAACCCGCCTGAACGAATTTACATGGGCGCCCACACAGCCGAAATGAAGGGACATGGGAGAGCAGGGCAAACAAGTAGCACAAACGTGCACAAAGCCAACCTTGGATCACAACTTAGGATTTTTTATACGAGCTCGTTCGCCCGAGTGCACCCTCACTCGACCTGCACTGACAAGTTCACACGGATGCCCTTGCCTGAACGACCCGCACGAATGAGTTGACACGAATGCCCTCAAACGACCCGCCTGAACGAATTTACATGGGCACCCACACGACTGAAACGAAGGGACAAGGGAGAGCCAAGCAAATGAGCTGCACGAATGTGCACAAAGCTAACCTCAGGTCACAGCTTAGAATTTCTGACACAGGCTCGTTCGCCCGAGCGCGCCCTCGCTCGACCCGCCCGAACGAGTTCACACAGACACCCTCGCCCAACCTACCCGAATGAGTTGACACGGACGCCCTCAAATGACCTGCCCGAACGAATTTACATGGGAACCCACACGACCAAAACAAAGGGACAAGGGAGAGCTGGGTAAATGAGCTACACAAACGTGCACAAAGCCAACCTCTGGTCACAACTTAGCATTTTTTATATGGGCTCGTTCGCCCGGGCGCACCCTCGCTCGACCCGCCCAAACGAGTTGACATGGACGCCCTCAAACAACCTGCCCGAACGAGTTTAAATGGGCGCCCACATGACCGAAATGAAGGGACAAGGGAGAGCCGGGAAAACGAGCTGCACGAACGTGCACAAAGCCAACCTCGGGTCACAACTTAGCATTTTTGATACAGGCTCGTTCGCCCGGGCGTGCCCTCACCTGACCCACCTGAACGAGTTCACATGGACACCCTCGCCCGACCCGCCCAAACGAGTTGACATGGACGCCTTCAAACGACCCACCCGTACAAATTTACATGGGCGCCCACACAACCGAAACGAAGGGACAAGGGAGAGTCGAGCAAACAAGCTGCTCGAACATGCACAAAGCCAACCTCGGGTCACAACTTAGCATTTTTTATATGGGCTTGTTCGCTCAGGTGCGCCCTCGCCCGACCCTCCCAAACAAGTTCACACGGACGCCATCAAACAACCCGCCCGAACGAGTTGACACAGACACCCTCAAACAACCCGCTTGAACGAGTTTACATGGGAATCCACACGACAGAAATGAAGGAACAAGGGAGAGCTGGGAAAACGAGCTGCATGAACGTGCACAAAGCCAACCTCAGGTTACAACTTAGCATTTTTTATATGGGCTCGTTCGCCCGGGCGCGCCATCGCCCGACCCGCCCAAACGAGTTCACACGGATGCCCTCGCCCGACTTGCTCAAATGACCCGCCCAAATGAGGTTGACACGGACGCCCTCAAACGACTCGCCCGAATGAATTTACATGGGCGCCCACACGACCGAAACGAAGGGACAAGGGAGAGCCGGGAAAACGAGCTGTACGAATTTGCACAAAGGCCACCCTGGGTCACAACTTAGCATTTTTTACACGGGCTTATGTACTCGGGCGCACCCTCGCCCAACCCGCTCGAACGAGTTTACACGAATGCCCTCGACCGACCAGCCCGAATGAGTTTACACGGATGCCCTTACCCGACCTGCCCGAACGAGTTTACATGGATCCCTTCGCCCAACCTGCTCGAACGACCCACCTGAACGAGTTTACACGGATGCCCTCACATGACCCGCACGAACGAGTTTACACAGACGCCCTCGCCCGACCCACCCGAACGAGTTTACATGAACACCCTCTCCCGACCGGCCCAAATGAGTTTACACGGATGCCCTCGCCTGACTCGCCCAACACGCCTGAATGACCCGCTGGAATGAGTTTACACCGACGTCGTCGCCCAACCTGCCCGAACGAGTTTACACGGACGCCCTCGCCCGACCTACCCGAACGAGTTTACAGAAACGCCCTCACCCGACCTCCCCGAATGAGTTTACACAGACGCCCTCACCTGACCCGCCCTGTAATGCCCTATGGCTAGTGAGTCGCCTAGGCCGCCCACCCGCGAAACGAAGTAGTGAACGCGCGAGTTAGAAAGGCGGTCGAGGGTGAGACATAACTTGAATGAGTTGGTTGCCTCACTTATACGCGAGTGAGTTGGAGACTTGCACAGTGGCAAACAAGTGAGTTGAGTTGGGGTGGTCTTGTGCCATGGGCAGGCCGACCAGCACTTCGGGCGAAATGTTGCAAATGAACGAGTCAGTTGGAGGATGGAATGCAAGGTCAGTCGGGTGTCACGACCCTCACTACCCATCATATATATTTGCAGATGGAAGTATGGTGAAACCATCATTCGAACATCGCTCATCCAAGAAAGTAGTGCGAAGAGTGGAGAAGAGTTGCAGCAAGGGCACACATAACCGCAGGTTATGCGCCTTCTTGTTAGGCAAGTCTACACGGAAGTTTGCATGAAGATTGGTGAACGATGGTGATGCAGGTCGTGGGTCACACGAAGGCACCCGCCAGTCATTAGGAGGTAAATGCAGGTGGAGGGTGTGTGTGGGTGCCCACCCACTAGTTGAAAACTCGGGTGGACGATGGGTGTAGGCGCCTGCCCGTCGGTTGTGTGTGCGGGTGGAGGGTGCACGAAGGCGCCCGCCACCGGTTGACACGAGCTAGATTGAGGAGTCCAGGTGGAGGGCCGTGTGAGGTTGCGCCTGCCGAACTCGGGCAAGTGACTTGTGTGTTGAAATGGTGAAGTGTGGGTGCAACCACCGTGCAAGGCGTGCACGAGGTGGGTGCCCGACTCAGGTAAAACACCTGTGGAGCTTTGCTCCCGATCATTTGTAAATTCTTCAAATACATAATAAAAGATTATTATTACATATGAATGGTGTACTCTCTGCTTTTTTATGAATGTTATGATGATGTTATAATGTTAATGGATTCCACACATTAATGTTGTTAATGAAAGATGATGAATGTTAGGCGTAGTTTGCAAAGTAACTTAACAATGGAACATGTTAACTACTTAGGAAGTGTCGCACCCTTGCCAATTAATGAAAAAAGAATTTGGGGCATGACAGATGGTATCAGAGCCGGGTTGCAGAGAACAAACATGTATGTAGGGAAAAGTTATGGAGAAATCATGGATTAACAATCTGAGTTTCGTGGACTTGATGGTTCATGGCAAGACCATTCAAGCTCTGGTGGACACAGGGGCCACTCATAACTTCATGATGACATGGTTGGAAAAAGAGGTCAGACTAATGATCTTCCCATCGAATGTGGAATTCAAGGCGGTGAACTCTATAGCTAAAGTGGTAGGTTTGGCACATGAAGTTCCTGTGCAAATAAAAGACTAGAAGGGTCAGTTGGACTCCACAGTGATGGAGATGAACAACTTTGATATGATATTGGGGAAATATTTCTTGAATGGAAACAAGGCAATTGTTGTCCCCTTCTGTGATGAGGTGGTGCTGGTTAGACAATCACAAACTTGGACTTTTCCCACTCATAGGCAAAGAAAGGAAGTCAAGGTACAGAATGTTTCTGCACTAAGTTTGGAGAAGGCTATGAAGGAATAAAATATGGAGACATATGCGGTGATGTTCAAGATAGTTGAAGGTGATGGAGTGGGGATGCCTGTTCCAGCCGAGATTTCTGAGGTACTATCTAAATATGTAGATTTCATGCTTGATGAGCTACCAAAGAAGCTTCCACCAAGGCGTGCAATGGACCATAGCATTGAGCTTGAGCCAGGAAAGCAACCCCTGGCTAAAGCACCTTATCAGTTGTCAGGACCTGAGTTGGAGGAATTAAAATAATAGTTAAAGGAGTTAGCTAATGTAGGTTTCGTCGGACCTTCAAGGTCCCCCTATGGAGCTCTGGTATTGTTCCAGCGGAAGAAGGATTCGAATGAGCTACGGATGTGCTATGATTACCGTGCATTGAATACGCAGACGGTAAGGAACAGGTATCCTTTGCCATTGGTTGTTGATTGCTTTGACAAGCTTACGAAAGCCCGAGTGTTTTCCATGCTGGACTTGAGGCATGGGTATTATCAGGTGCGGATAGCTGAAGGAGACGAAAATAAGACCGCGATAGTAACAAGGTATGGTAGCTTTGAATTCCTTGTTATGCCATTCGAGCCATGCAATGCTCCTGCTATGTTTTTCACTTTGATGAATGATGTTCTACAACCATACTTGGACTCGTTCGTAGTAGTATACTTGGACGATATAGTGGTGTACAATGACAACATGGAGGATCATAAGAAGCACTTGGCAATGGTGTTCAAGGCACTAAGGGCAAATCAGTTATACTTGAAGAAGTCTAAGTGTGTGTTTGCTCAGATAGAGATTATGTTCCTTGGGCATATAGTTGGTCAAGGGTACATACAGATGGAGCCAAGCAAAGTGAAGGCGATCAAGGACTGGGTTCAACAATGTCGTCCTTGAGATGAGGGTGTTTTTGGGCATGACCAACTACCAACGGAAGTTTGTAGAGGGGTACTCCAAGGTAACATCATCACTGATAGACCTATTGAAGAAAGACAAGAGATGGAGGTGGACGAATAAATGTCAAGAGGCATTTGATGACTTGAAGAGGAAGAGGAGGATGGTTACAGCACCAATATTGAAGTTTCCTGACTTTGAGAGGCCCATTTGAGGTACACACAGATGCTTCAGATTTTGCCATTGGAAGGGGTCCTTATGCAGGATGGGCATCCGGTGGCGTATGAGAGTCGGAAGTTGCAAGATAGAGAACGGAGGTATTCGGTTCATGAGAAGGAGATGACTACAAACATTCACTGTTTTCATGTGTGGAGGCATTACTTGATTGGGAAGCCATTTGTTGTCAATACAGACAATGTTGCAGCAAGTTATTTTGCATCAAAACTGAAGCTTTCTGCGAAGCAAGCTCGTTGGCAGGACTTCTTGGCAGAGTTCGACATGACTATTGAGTATAGACCGGGAAGACACAATGCGGTAGCAAATGCCCTTAGCAGAAAGGGACAACTTGCAGCATTGGAAGGAGAAGACATGAGAGCAAGGAGTAGGAGTCAAGTTCAGATGTCAGAAGAGATGCAGAATAAGCTCAAGGATAGTGGTGAGACCAATACTCAAGTGCAGAATATAGTGACATAGATAAAGGAGGGGAAGACACGGAAGTTCTTTCTCCGAGATGAGTCCTTGTTCTTTTGAAATCGACTCTATGTTCCAAAGTCATTTGGACTCGGGAGGCACCTTTTGAAGGAGTGAAATGACTTGTCGTGGGCTGGCCACCCATGGCAGCGTCGTTCTTTGGCATTGTTGGAGAGAGGATTCTTTTGGGAGAAGATGCGGGAGGATCTGGAGGAGTATGTACATACGTGCATCATTTGTCAGCAAGACAAATCAGATACTCAGAGGCAAGGAGGTCTGTTGCAGCCTTTACCAATTCCTGAGAGACCATGGATGAGTGTCTCGATGGACTTCATCACTCAGTTGCCATAGGTTCAGGGGTATAATGGGATAATGGTCGTGGTTGATCATTTTTCCAAGTATGATGTCTTTGTTCCAACAAAGATGCCTTGTGGAGCCGAGCAAACTGCGAATTTGTTCTTTAAGAACATAGTGAAGTATTGGGGGATGCCATTAAGCATCGTGTCGGACTGAGATCCGCGATTTACAGGAAGATTTTGGACCACACTGTTCAAGTTAGTCGGGACAGAGTTGTTGATGAGGTCGAGTTACCATCCACAGAAAGATGGGCAGACCGAGAGGATCAACGCATTGTTGGAGGATTACTTGAGACATTATGTGACGGCAGATCAGAAGAATTAGCCTGAACTCTTGGATATTGCTCAATTCAGCTACAATATTCAAAATATTTCTGCAATGGGGTATAGTCCATTTGAGTTGGTGAATGGACAGATTCTAGTCACACCGCATACCGTAGTGACAGGAGGTTTGTTGAGGAGTCCTCATGCAAAGAAGTTCATGAAGGCTTGGGATGAGACCTTGGAGCTGGCACGGTTGCGCTTGCACAAAGTTGCAAGGATAATGAAGAAATGGGAAGATAGAGGAAGACGGGATGTACACTTCAGTGTGGGAGATATGGTGTTTCTCAGGATAACCGGAGATCAGTTTTAGCCACCTAAGGGGACTGCTAGCAAACTAACAAGGAAGTACGAGGGACCATTCCAGGTGAAGAAGAGAGTGGGGGAGGTTGCTTATGAGCTGGAGCTTCCACACCATATGCACATGAAGCATCCAGTTTTTCACATGAGTCAGTTGAAGAGATGCAGACTTAATGCTTACCATCTAGAGAGAGTTGAACCACCGAGAGGACCAACCATGATTGTGGACAAGCCGAACCTAGAGTTGGACAAGATTCTGAGTTTCCAAACTACAGGACTTGGTTGCCACATGAGACGAGAATTTCTTTTCAGATGGAAGAATGCACTGGAGGAGGATAGCTGGGAAATGGAGGACTCACTTTGGAGATGGAAGCAGAATATTGCGAAGTACGATAGGAAGTTACTGCGGAGAGCTAGATTGTCAGGGATGGCAATGCCTTTGTGTGGGGGAGAATGTAACGCCCTGTGGCTGGTGAGTCGCTAGGGCACGCCCACCCGCCAAACGAAGTAGTGAACGCGAGAGTTAGAAAGGAGACCGAGGGTGAGACATAACGTGGATGAGTTGGTTGCCTCACTTATATGCGGGGGAGTTGGAGACTTGCACTGTGGGCCGATTGAGCAATGTTGGCAAACGAGCGAGTTGAGGTGGGGCGGTCTTGTGCCATGGGTGGGCCGACCTCCACTTTGGGCGAAATGTTGCAAACGGAGAAGTCGGTTGGAGGATGGAACGGAGGGTCGATCGTGTGGCATAACCCCCACTACCCATCATATATATTGGCAGATGGAAGTATGGTGAAATCATCATTCGAACATTGCTCATCCAAGAAAGTAGTGTGAAGGGTGGAGAAGAGCCGCAACAAGGGTGCACATAACCACAGGTTATGCGCCCGCTCATCAGGCAAGTCTACACGGAAGTCTGCACAAAGATTGGTGAATGGTGGTGAAGTGCGGCGTGGGTTGCACGAAGGCACCCACCCTTCATTCGAAGGTAAACGTGGGTGGAGGGTGAGTGTGGGTGCCCACCCACTGATTGAAAAATTAGGTGGAGGGTGCGTGTAGGCACCTGCTCGTTGGTTGTGTGTGCGGGTGGAGGGTGCACGAAGGCGCCCGCCCGCTAGTTGACACGAGCTCGGTTGAGGAGTCCGGGTGGAGGGCCATGTGAGGGCATGCCCACCCAACTTGGGCAAGTGACATGTGTGTTTAAATGGTGAAGTGGGGGTGCGATCACCGTGCAAGGCTTGCATGAGGTGGGTGCCCGACACGGGTAAAATGCCGGTGGAGCTTCGCTCCTAGTCATTTGTAAATTGTTCAAATACATAATAAAATATTATTATTTCACATGAATGGTATACTATCTGCTATTTTATGAATGTTATGATGATGTTATAATGTTAATGGATTCCGCACATTAATGTTGTTAATGAAAGATGATGAATGTTAGGCGTAGTTCGCAAAGTAACTTAACAATGGAACATGTTAACTACTTAGGCGGTGCCGCACCCTTGCCAATTAACGAAAAACGAATTGGGGGCATGACATGCCCGAACGAGTTTACACGGATGCCCACGCCTGATGCGCCCGAACGAGTTCACACAGATGCCCTCAATCAACTCGCCTGAATGAGTTTACACGGTGCCCACACGACCGAAACGAAGGCACAAGAGAGAGTCGAGCAAACGAGCTGCACGAACGTGCACAAAGCCCCCCATGGGTCACAACTTAGCATTTTTGATATGGGCTTGTGTGCCTGGGCACGCACTAAATGACCCAACTGAATGAGTTTACTTGAACGCCCTCAAACGACCCGCCTGAACGAGTTTACACGAGTGTCCTCGAATGACCCACCCAAATGCGTTTACATGAACGCCCTCAAACAACCCGCCCGAACAAGTTTACACAGACACCCATAAACGACCCGCCCGAACGAGTTTGCACAAATGCCCTCAAATGACCTGCCCGAACGAGTTTACATTGACGCCCTCGAACGACCCACCTGAACGAGTTTACACGGATGCCCTCAAACGACCCGCCCGGACAAGTTTACACAGACGCCCTCAAACGACCCGCTCGAACGAGCTTACATGGGCGCCCACACTACCGAAAAGAAGGCACAAGGAAGAGCCGGGAAAATGAGCTGCACAAACATGCACAAAGCCCACCTTAGGTCACAAGTTAGCATTTTTGATATGGGCTTGTTCACTCGAGAGCGCCCTTGCGCGACCCGCCCAAACGAGTTCACACGGACGCCCTCGCCCGACCCGCCCAAACGAGTTGACACAGACGCCCTCAAACGACCCACCCAAATGAATTTACATGGGCGCCCACACAATTGAAATGAAGGGACAAGGGAGAGCCGATGAAATGAGCTGCACGAACATGCAAAAAGAGAACCTCGGGTCACAACTTAGCATTTTTTATATGGGCTCATTCGCCAGGGTACGCCCTCACCCGACCCACCCAAACAATTTCACACGGACGCCCTCACCCGACCCACCCAAATGAGTTGACACGGACACCCTTAAACGACCTGCCCGAACAAATTTACATGGGTGCCCACATGGCCGAAACAAAGGGACAAGGTAGAGCTAGGCAAACGAGCTGCACGAACATGCACAAAGCCAACCTCGGGTCACAACCTAGAATTTTTTATACAGGCTTGTTCGCCTGGGCGTGCCCTTGCCCGACCCACCTGAACGAGTTCACACGGACGCCTTCGCCTGACCCTCCCAAACAAGTTGACACGAACACCCTCAAACGACCTGCCCAAACGAGTTTACAAGGGCGCCCACACAACTGAAACGAAGGGACAAGGGAGAGCTGGGAAAATGAGCTGCACGAACATGCACAAAGGCCACCCCAGGTCACAACTTAGCATTTTTTATACGGGCTCGTGTGCCCGGGCGCGCCCTTTCCCGACCTGCCCGAACGAGTTTACACGAACACCCTCGCCTGACATGCCTGAACGAGTTTACACGGACGCCCTCGCCCGACCCGCCCAAACGAGTTTATACGGACGCCATCACCCGACCCGCCCGAACGAGTTTACACAGATGCCCTCGCCCGACCCACCCGAACGAGTTTACACGGACGCCCTCACCTGACCCGCCCGAGCAAGTTTACACGGACGCCCTCGCCCAACCCGTCCGAACGAGTTTACACGAACGCCCTCACCCGGCCCACCCAAACAAGTTTACACAGACACCCTCACCTGATCCGCTCGAACGAGTTTACACGGACGCCCTCGCCCGACCCGCCCAAACGACCCACCCGAACGAGTTTACATGGACGCCTTCGCCCGACCCGCTCGAATGAGCCTGAATGAGTTTACATAGACGCCCTCACCCGACCCGCCTGAATGAGTTTACACGGACGCCCGACCCACCCGAATGCATTTACACGGACACCCTCAAACAACCCGCTCGAACGATTTTACACGAGCGCCCACACAACCGAAACGAAGGCACAAGGGAGAGCTGGGAAAATGAGCTGCACGAACTTGTACAAAGCCCACCACGGGTCACAACTTAGCATTTTTTATACGGGCTCGTGTGCTCGGGCGCGCACTTAATGACCCAACCAAACGATTTTACACGAACGCCCTCAAATGACCCACCCGAACAAGTTTACACGAGTGCCCTCGAATGACCCGCCCGAACGAGTTTACACGAACGCCCTCGAACGACCCGCCCAAAAAAGTTTACATGGATGCCCTCAAACGACCCGCCAAAATTAGTTTACACAGACGCCCTCAAACGACCCGCCCAAACGTGTTTACACTGAAGCCCTCGAACGACCTACCCGAACGAGTTTACACGGATGCCCTCAAACGACCCGCCTGGACGAGTTTACATAGACACCCTCAAACGACTCGCCCGAATGAGCTTACATGGGCACCCACACTACCGAAGCGAAGGAACAGGGGAGAGTCAGGCAAACGTACTGCACGAACGTGCACAAAGCCCAACCCGGGTCACAACTTAGCATTTTTTATACAGTCTCGTGTGCCCGGACGCGCCCTCACACTGAACAACGTGATTGAACGAGTTTACGCAGGTGCCCTCAAACGACCCTCCCGAACAATTTTACATCGAAAATGACCCACCTGAATGAGTTTACATGGCAAACGACCCGCCCGAAAAAGTTTACACGGCCGCCCTCAACCAACCCATCAGAACGAGTTTACACAGGCGCCCTCAAATGACCCGCCCGAACGAGTTAACACGGCCGCCCTCAAACAACCCACCCGAACGAGTTTACACGGTCGCCCTCAAATGACCCACCCGAACGAGTTTACATGGCAAATGACCTTCCTGAATGAGTTTACATGGAAAATGACTCACTTGAACGAGTGTTTACATGGCAAACGACCCGCGCGAACGAGTTTACATGGGCTCCGACACACGACCAAAACAAAGGCACAAGGGAGAGTCGCGCAAACGGGCAACACAATCGTGCACAAAGCCCACCCCCGGTCACAACTTAGCACTTTTGATACGACCACATGTGCCCTGAGCACCCTCACATGACACGACACGACCCGACCCGACCCGACCCGCCCCAACGCGTTTGCACGAGCACCCACACACGACACATCCCGACCCGCCCGAACGAAATTTAGGGTTTCCATGGGCGCACGACCCGAACGAAATTTGGGGTTTCTATGGGTGCACAACCCGAACGGAGGCACGAGGGAGCGTCGGGAAAATGGGCCGGATGAACATGCAGAAGACACACGGGCAGTCACGACTTAGCGTTTTTGGCACGGCCAAGTGTGCCTAAGCACCCACACACGGCACAACACGATCCGACCGGCCTTGGGCGAGCCGACCCAACCCGCCCGAACGCGTTTGCATGGGCACCCTCACACGACCCGACCCGAACAAAATTTTGGGTTTCCATGTATGCACAACCTAAACGAAATTTGGGGCTTCCATGGGTGCGCGACCCAAACGAAGGCACAAGGGAGCGTCGGGCAAACGGGCTGCACGAATGTGTAGAAGGCACACGGGGGGTCATGAATTATCATTTTGGCACTGCCACGTGTGCTCGAGCACCCACGCACGACACGACCCGACCCACCCGAACGAAAATTGGGGATTCCATGGGTGCACGACCCGAATGACGGCGGGAGGGAGCGTCAGGCAAATGTGTCACGCGAACGTGCAGAAGGCACACGGGCGATCACATCTTAGCAGTTTTTGCAAGGCCACATGTTCCTGAGCACCCACACATGGCACGGCATGACCCGACTCGCCCGAAGGCATTTGCACGGGCACCCACACACGACACGACCCAAGCCGCCCGAACGAAATTTGGGGTTTCCTTATATGCACGGCCCGAACGAAATTTGGGGTTTCCATGGGTGCACAACCCAAATGAAGGCCTGAGGGAGTGTCAGGAAAAAAGGCTGCACGAACGTGCAGAAGACACACGGGCGGTGACGACTTAGAATTTTTGGCACGGTCATGTGTGCTCGAACACCCACACACGGCACGGCACGAACCAACCCTCCCTGGGCGAGGCAACCCGACCTGCCCAAATGAAATTTGGGGTTTATGGGTGCACGACCCAAACAAAGGAATGAGGGAGCGTCGGGAAAATGGGCCACATGAACGTGCAAAAGGCACACGGGTGGTCACGACTTAGCATTTTCGGCACGGCCACATGTGGTCGGGCACCCACACACGGCACGGCACAGGATGACCTGGCCCGCCCGAAGGAAATTTGGGGTTTGAATGGGCGCACGACCCGAACTAAGGCACGAGGGTAGGAATATATTTGACTCTAATACATAAATATACCTAATGTAACATGCCCTTAAGGTCTTCAACATTTTCTTTTGACTCTTTATAGAACTTTAACATGTGTTAGGCCTATTTCAATGAGCAAGAAACTCAATGATAAATATAATATATATA
>APFE031611751.1:109685-126110 GCA_000404065.3 Pinus taeda
ATTTCTTTTCTTGAATAAATACAAATATCAAAAGTACATTAATGAAGACCGAACCCAGTTACACTTTTTTCAACACCCCCTCTTAACTAGGGAGGTATTCATAAATCATTACAAGGTGTTTGGCTATTTTTCAATCTTGAATAATTCACATAAGAGAAACCGGATTGGCAACCCATCTGTTATAGCATCATATTAGCCAACATTTTTCATAGCAAGGCCTTAACTAATAGCTTTATCTCTCATAAGATCAAAGCACAGTGTTGGCAAGGCCAATGGCTTATAAACACCTTAGTCATTGTCTCTAAAGGTACATACCCACCTAGGTGTTCCTTGAGTATGACCTTCTAGGACAATTCTTGTCTTGGGTTCCCAGCCCTCAAAGAATATCGCTCCTCTTGCCTACTCTTGTCTTGGATGCCCTACACATCCTCAAAGAGCATCAAATGCCAAATGATTACCCAATCCTCCCATTCTTTCTCGCCATGTGAAGACAAGAATGTTGTATCTATCTCTTCCCTTGATTGAGGAAGACATGCCCAAGTTTCCTCTGACGAGGAATTTGCCCAAGCTCCTTTGTAGTTGGGAACTTGTTATAACTCCCTCTTAGCTAGGGACTTGTCAATTCATCAAGAACGTCTTCTTTGTGGGTCCTTCAGCTACTTGATCTCCTTCTTTCCTTCGATGTCATGAAGGCTTTGTTTGAACTTCTTCTTGGCAAGGTACCGACCATCGATCAATTTCCCTCCTGGTTTGTCATGTCATTTCTCCCTTGGTGGAAAGTGGCCTTCTTGATATATATATCAGGTCCTTTTTTTCGTCTAGCTACTCCTTTGTCATCTTGTCTATCCTTCATAATACTTATCACATGGATGCTTAGTTGTACTTGCTTGT
The DNA here is from genome assembly GCA_000404065.3 of Pinus taeda. Taxonomy (NCBI): domain Eukaryota; kingdom Viridiplantae; phylum Streptophyta; class Pinopsida; order Pinales; family Pinaceae; genus Pinus; species Pinus taeda. The sequence continues at coordinate 110,577 of APFE031611751.1, forward strand.
TACCATACTTTGATTTAGTGGCCCTTCATGACATCATCGTGATATTGCTTCAACACCAAATGGTGCTTTTGTTGGATGGCCTCTTCATCATGACATATTTGTAGAGTTGAACCAGTTATCTGCACCTTACTATCTCCAAGGCCTTTGTAGGTGTCAAGGGTCCTTTATCTTTTTCTTCCTTTGTCAGAGTTCCCATGCCTTCTATCAAGAGATGTTGAGGAATCTTGTCAAATAGTTATTCTTTGTGACCACGATGTTCTTCACATGCTTGATCTCTTTCTTCATTTGCTTCTTCTTGGATTGATTAGTCAACCACCTTATACTCCTTATGAAAGCACTTCTTTATGTTGACCTTTACTCCATTGTAGTACATGCCTCCGAGCATATCATTTTTGAAAGAGATCCTTTTGTTCTTGATCATGATTCTAGAACTTTTCCCATGACCCAATCAATATATATGATGACATGACTTAAACTTTGATGCATACATACCTCATCTTGATTATGCTTTTATCATCTCGGCTTCATTTGATAGTTCTCCTCGATTGGTGTAGCCTTTCTTACTTCATCTGCTCTCACCTTTATAGCATCCTTTCTTGAATCCCACAAATGGGACCTCTAATGAGACATCTACCCCCTTTGAAAGAAGACTTTAAGCAAAGAGGTTGACTTAGTCGTAGGAGGATCTTCCTTCTTTTGCTTCTTGTCGTCTTCTTTCACTTCTTGAGTTACATGAGCTTCTTCCCTTTTTCTCTTGCTGTTGTTGTCCTTCTTAAGTTTAGGACAATCCCTTTTGTAGCATCCATATTCTTGGCATCCAAATCATTAGACTTTGGACATGTAGTGGTCCCAACCAATTTGTTACTTTCCTTGCAAAAAGACGCTGAGGTATACTCAGAAGGGGACATATACTTACTTGATAGAGTTTGAGATGTAGTGAACTTGCTTTCTTCTTGAGGACATGATGGCTTACCTTCCTCAGATCTTGATGTTCTTCAAGTTGCTTTCTTCAAATGGACTTGCTTGATGACTTGACTCGTAGTGCCTTTCATTTTTCAAGATGGTGTAGCTTGATGTAGGTCCCTCTTTGATTTGTTCTTCTTATAGGTGCCTTTATACAAGACGTTTCTTCTTGCTTTGTAGTCTTCCATGATGAATGATAGATAGTAGACCTTCTTGTCCTTGATGTGATTGAAACTTCTTGGCTTGATGCTTCAACCTTGTGGATGTTCTTGAGATTCCCTTTCCTTGATGTGTCACCTTAGCTCTGATACTGCTTGAAGAATCTAGGGAAATGGGGTATAGCGGGATTATTCTAGACTTGATAATGATTTGTGAAGCTATTTTACAATTTATCTTGTTATCTTAATCTTCTTCTCTTCTTATTAATGCATGTGTGTTTACTTCATCAAACTAGTGCCAAAAACATAAGAACAAGAACACAAGATGTTGGCTCTCTGCCAGGGAGAAACCTCTCTCTCAGAGAGGAAAACCCTTTCGTAAATTTCTCTTATTGAAGCTTATTATTTGTCATTGTGAAGCCCTAGACCCTTGAGATTAATATCCTCCAAGCACAAGTCGAGTCCTTCCTCCTCTCTGCACTTTGTTTCTTCAGCACTTCTATCCCCGGCACTGTGTCCTTCTTTCAACTTTTGATAGTCCATGGTGGACTAGCTCTAGAAGAGACTCCAAACTTTGATCCTTAGCAAGATAGTTTACCAATGAAGAAACCTTCATTCTCTTAACCAACAAAGCCTTTTTCTTGATGTGAGGCTACAGACTCAATGTACACCAAGTTTACTGCACCTAGGGCAATTTCCATCGTGACGAGACATGGAAACCCCAAATTTCCCGCACTTGGGAGGCTTTTGACAAGGTGGAACATGGAATCCCCAGGTTCCCCGCAATTTGGTGACTTTTGTCGAGGAGGGACTGGGAGACCCCATGTCACGCTACTATCCTAGTGGTAGTATTTCAGCCACACATAAGCAGGTGCAGCACCGTCGTACTTTTTCCTTTTACCAATACTTGAGTACACAGTCTGCGCCTACTTCAACATTCAGTCAATTTTCCAATAAGTGCTCTTAAAAATGCAGCGAAAATAACTTACCATAAATTTATCTTCTTCAATTATTCTTTCAATTCGTCGTGTCGTGTGGTCGTGCTGCACGACCCAACTCCACACCTCAACTACGAACCTGTCCGCCCGACTTTCCATTCTGCGGCGCCCAAACTCTGCCCATCGGTGTGGTCCATAGTGAGGGCGCATGGTGCCCAGACGATAACCCGCCCCACTCTGCCTGTCCACACTACCAAGTCCAACCTGCCCACCAGTGTGGCCCTCTTACCCGCTTCCTTCTCTTCCTTTTGTTTTTGCCCAACTCCTTCCTTCGCACTTGTTTTGCAATGTGGAAGTATGAGTTCGATGTCCCTTCGTCGAACGCCATCCTCCTTACTTATACACATCCTTTCACCCAAGGGTCATGTCTCTCAGGGATAACAAGGGTTGACTCCATCAACATGCATGCCTGGCTGACCTACCACATAACCTCGACACACCCCATTCCAATGAACCATCGTGCCCCTTCGTGTGCATCATCACACCCATGGGTCGGCTCCAACATTTCGCCGATTACACCTATCGCCACATGTCGCACACCTGCCCATGTCCTAACTTGTCCGCACATGGTCACCTCTTTCATCTAGGCACCCAACAAGGGTCGCCCGCGCGCCTCCCATCGGTACCTCACCCATCGTGTAGGTATCAAGGGGTGTGCGCCATGCCCAACACGGCGCGCCTGCTATGAGGGTGTCTATCACTGTCATGCATAAGTGAATGTCGTGCAAAGTCTTCGCACATAACCGAACGCTCGCTCGAGCCGCATATAACTGAATGTGGGTGCCCGTACTATGGGTTCAGTCTTTTGACTCTCTTGGGCGCTCCCAACTCGAATCCCTGACACCCCCCCCCCCCCCACCCCCCCGCGTTCATGGTAGAGGATTCTGACGTGATGAGACATGGAAACCCTAGATTTTGCACACTTGGGAAATTGTCATCACGGTGAGGTAGGGAAATCCTACTTTCCCCACACTTGGATGGCTCCCGTCGCAACAAGGCATGGAAACCTCAAGTTCCAGAGATAGACCAGGCAAACGGTTTCCACCCCGCCATGAAATGGAAACCCCGAGTTTGCAAGACTTGGGCGGTTCTTCATCGTTCCACAACATAGAAACCATGAGTTCCATAAAATTTGGTGATTTCAGTCATGTTGCGACATGGAAACCCAAGTTCCCCGCACCGGGGCCGTGGTTTTCACCTGGGTGGGAGATGGAGACCCGAGAGGTTCCCAGAATTAGGTGGTTTCCCTCATGCCACGAAACAGAAGCCCCGGGGTTCCACAGACTTGGGCGGTTCTCTGTCGTTACACGGCATGGAAACCTGAGTTCCCTGCACCGAGGTTGCAGTTTCTATCCTAGCGAGACATGGAAGACCCCGAGTTTCCCATAATTAGGCGATTTCCGTCATGCCACAGAATGGAAAGCCCCGTGTTCAGTAGACTTGGGGAGTCATTCCCTATCGCGTGATGACATGGAAACCTGAAGCTCCCCAAACTTGGGCAGTCATTCCCTGTCACGCAATGACATAGAAACCTGAAGCTCCCCAGACTTGGGTGGCAGTTTTAGTCACGGCTCGAGCAACATGGGATCCCCACATTTCCCAAACTTGGGTAGAAATTTCTGTCGTGTCACGAAATGGAAACCCTATGTGTCCACTAACTTGGGTAGCAGTTTCCATCACGCCGTGAAATGAACACCTAAAGTTCCCTGGAATTTGGCAGCTTTTCGTCACCCCACGACATGGAAATCCAAAGTTCCACAAACTCTCTGGCAATTCAGGGTTTGCCGCGACATGGAAACCCCATGTTTCCGAGACATGGGTAGTTTCCATCGATGGTTCCGGCTGCACTGCGACATGGAAACCACGAGTTCCCCAAACTTGGGCAGTGATTTTGAAACACCCCAAGTTCCCGAGACTTGCAAGCTAGTTTGCGTCATCATGGAAACCCCAAGTTCCCCGTGTTGGGGCATTGTTGAAAACCCCACATTTCCATCATGTCGTAAAATGCGGAAACCCATGGTTCCATCAAGGGCAGGACGTGGACACCTCGAGTTTCCCCAGGCTTGGGCACCAGGGCACGACATGGAAACCCCAAGTTTACCAGGATTGGGCGACAGGGCACAACATGGAAACCCCAAGTTTCCCCAAGCTTGGGCGCCACCATTTTCGGTGATGGCACGACATGGAAACCCCAAGTTTCCCTAGGCTTGGGCGCCGAGGCGCGACTTGGAAACCCCAAATTTTGGGCGTGGCATGGAAACCCCAAATTTTTTTGCGCCAGGCAGAAGCTCCAAATTTTAGGCACCAGGTGGAAACCCCAAGTTTTCGACATGACATGGAAACCCCAATTTTTTTTGCGCTAGGGGGAACCTGCAAATTTTAGGTGCCAAGGTGTGGCATGGAAACCCCAATTTTTCCCATGCTTGGGCGCCTTTTTCATCGCAACGTGGAAACCCCAAATTTTGGGCGTTGAGACATGACATGGAAACCCCAAAATTTTGGGTGCTGAGGCGCGACATGGAAACCCCAAAATTTTGGGTGCCGAAGCGCGACATGGAAACCCCAATTTTCCTGAGCTTTGGCGCCTTTTCTGTCGCGGCGTGGAAACCCCGAATTTCTCGCCCCCAAGCAATAAAAAATTGTCGTCTGGAGGAAGAGGCAAAGGCGCGAGAGCGAGAGGGTTGTCCAGATTTGTTTGTGACAAGAGTGAAGCTGTGAATCAAGGCGACCAAGGGCTAAATCTCAGTGGATCGTGGCAACAAGGCCACTCTGCCACTTACAATACCCCGTCGTATATTTAAGTCATCTGTAAAGGATTCTTCTCAACGACCGTTTGGAATTGAACTTCAAAGTTTCCCCAACCGAGATGCTTCATGGTCGCGGTTTACAAATGACACGGGCCCCTGGGGGTGACAAAGCAACGCCCCTACTGCGGGTCAAGATACAGTAGAAGAGTGACATGCACCGCTTCTAGCATGGATTCTAACTTAGAGGCGTTCAGTCATAATTTGACACACGGTAGCTTCGAGCCACTAGCTTTTCAACCAAGCGCGATGACCAATTGTGTGAATCAACAGTTCCTCTCGTACAAAGTTGAATTACTATTGCGGTGCAGATCATCAGTAGGGTAAAACTAACCTGTCTCACAACGGTCTAAACCCAGCTCACATTCCCTATTGGTGGGTGAACAATCCAACACTTGGTGAATTCTACTTCATAATGATAGGAAGTGACGACATTGAAGGATAAAAAAGCAACGTCGCCATGAACGCTTAGCTGCCACAAGCCAGTTATCCCTGTGGTAACTTTTCTGACACCTCTAGCTTCAAATTCCGAAAATCTAAAGGATCAATAGGCCACACTTTCACGGTTTGTATTCGTATTGAAAGTCAAAATCAAAAGAGCTTTTACCCTTTTGTTCCACACGAGATTTCTATTCTTGTTGAGCTCATCTTAGGACACTTGTGTTATCTTTTAACAGATGTGTCGCCCCAGCCAAACTCCCCACCTAAAAATGTCTTCCACCCGCATCGACCCGCAAAAACATGCCTTAAGGCCAAAAACAAGGGCAGTGCCCCGTCTCCACCCCACGAAATAAGTAAAATAACGTTAAAAGTAGTGGTATTTCACTTGCGCCGAAAATGGCTCCCACATATTCTACACCTCTCAAGTCATTTCACAAAGTCAGACTAGAGTCAAGCTCAACAGGGTCTTCTTTCCCCGCTGATTCTGCCAAGCCCGTTCCCTTGGTTGTGGTTTCGCTAGATAGTAGATGGGGACAGTGGGAATCTCGTTAATACATTCATGTGCATCACTAATTAGATGACGAGGCATTTGGCTACCCTAAGAGAGTCATAGTTACTCCCGTTGTTTACCAGCGCTTGGTTAAATTTCTTCACTTTGACATTCAAAGCACTGGGCAAAAATCACATTGCGTCAGCATCCATAGGGACCATTTCAATGCTTTGTTTTAATTAAACAGTCGGTATCCCCTTGTCCACAGCAGTTCTAAGTCGACTGTTCAATGCCTATGGAAAATTCCCCGGCAGGGGGCATTCTACGTCCGTAGCCCAATCGGCATGCAACTACCCACCCTCACCGCGAGAGTAGTTCGGGCAGACTGCCGATAGCCCATGAGTTGAGGGCACAGACCCCTAGGCCCAGCCCTCAGAGCCAATTCTTTTCCCAAAGTTACGGACCTGTTTTGCCAACTTCCCTTACCTACATTGTTCTATTGACCAGAGGTTTTTCACCTTGGAGATCTGATGTGGTTATGAGTATGACCGGGCATGAATGGTACTCGGTCCTCTAGATTTTCAAGGGCCACCGAGGGTGCACCGGACACCGCAAGACATGTGGTGCTCTTCCAGTTGTTGGACCCTATCTCCGGGTGAACCGATTCCAAGGTGGGCAAACTGTTAAAAAGAAAAGATAACTCTTCCTAGGGCCCCCGACGACATCTCCAGATTTCCTGACGTTGTCACCTGCCGCCATGTCCCAGTTTGGGAATATTAACCCAATTCCCTTTTGATGCTCATGCAAAGTGCACCCTTGATACAAGGCTTCCCCATCTCTTAGGATCGACTGACCCATGTCCAAGTGTTGTTCACATGGAGCCTTTCCCCACTTCAGTCTTCAAAGTTCTCATTTGAATATTTGCTACTACCACCAAGAACTTCACCAGGGGCCGATCCACCCAAGCTCACACCCGAGGTTTCTCAACGACCCCCACGTCCTCCTACTCATCAGAGCCAGGCAATTGCTCCGACAGTCGAGTATAGGTTGCACGCCATCCATTTTCGGGGCTAGTTGATTCGGCAGGTGAGTTGTTACGCACTCCTTAGTGAATTTCTACTTCCATGACCACCGTCCTGCTATCTTAACCAACCAACACCCTTTGTGGGATCTAGGTTAGCGTGCAATTCAGAACCGTAACTCGACTTTCAGTTCATCCTGCATCGCCAGTTCTGCTTACCAAAAATGGCCCACTTGGAGCTCTTGGTTCCACGACACGGCTCAATGGAGTAGCCGCACCCGCTTACCTATTTAAAGTTTAAGAATAGATCGAGGCTGTTACGCCCCCTATGCCTCTAATCATTTTCTTTACCTAATAAAACTCGTGCATGAGATCTAGCTATCCTAAGGGAAACTTCAGAGGAAACCAACTACTAGATGGTTTAATTAGTCTTTCGCCCCTATACCCAAGTCAAACGAATGATTTGCACGTCAGTATCGCTATGAGCCTCCACCAGAGTTTCCTCTGGCTTCGCCCTACTCAGGCATAGTTCACCATCTTTGGGTCCCAACAAGTGTGCTTGCACTCGAACCCTTCACATAAGCTCAAGGTCAATCAACGATGCACCCCCCAAGAGAGAGGATCTTGCTCATCATCTTCCTTGCACCTCGCAGGTTTTCAAACCCGTTGACTAGCACACATGTTAGACTCCTTGGTCTATGTTTCAAGATGGGTCGAATGGGAAGCCCGCCAACCAACACCACGAGCACACAGGTGCACACGGCCCGCCACAAGGGCGCATGCTTCGTTCCTCGACCACCGCAACAGAAAACCGATAGGCAGTAATCCACCCGCACTTGTGATGATGTAGCAGCCCGTGTTGGTTTGCACCTCAAGTCGAGCGGCGGACCAGCCTTAGCCATTCCACATCCGACCGAGACGCATCGACAACCTCCATCTGCTTCCCTCCCGGAAATTTCAAGCACTCTTTAACTCTCTTTTCAAAGTCATTTTCATCTTTCCCTCGCGGTACTTGTTCACTATCAGTCTCTCACCCGTATTTAGCCTTTGACAGAATTTACCACCCAATTAGGGCTACATTCCCAAACAACCCAACTTGCCAACAACACCTCGTGATGCGGCAGGGTCCCAGCCCAATGGGGCTATCACCCTCTCAGGCGCCCCCTTCCAAGGGACTTGGCCCAAGTTTGCTGTTGAGAACGCTTCTACGGACTACAATTCAGGGGACGCTGCCGCCCAATTTCACGCTGGGCTCTTCCCGATTTGCTCGCCACTACTAGGGGAATCCTTGTAAATTTCTTTTCCTTCGTTTAATTATATGCTTAAACTCAGCGGGTGTTCTCGCATGAGCTAAGGTCGCAAAGTTGGAGCTAAATCTTCCCTACACGATGGGAGGACAAGAGAGAGCAAAGCAAGTTCGAGCGATGCGACACAAAAACTGCATCAGCTAACGCTGACTGCCCACCAAGGGGACAAGATCACCGCTCGCCGACGCACGCCACGAAACATCGCTTGAGGTATTTCAGCCAACCGCATCGCATTGGGCATGGACAACCAGCTCCACTGCTCCCTAACATATTGCAGGGAGTGTGTTTGAACGGGATGTGACACCCAGATAGACGTTCCCTCAACCGAGGCCTCCGGTGCAAATTGCGTTCAAAAAATCGATGATTCACGGGATTCTGCAATTCACACTAAGTACCGCATTTCACTACATTCTTCATCGTAACAAGGGCCGAGATATTCGTTGCCAAGAGTCGTTTCCATGTATTACCAAAAAATCCACCACAACACTGAATAGGGGCACCCCCCCACAACAAATGTAAGGATAAGGGCCAAAAGGAAGAAAGGAAGAAAAACACATGAAAGAAAGAGAAACAAAGGTGTCTACCCTCCTCACAGGAAGAGGCTCAAACAAAGAACAATCTCCCCGAGCCCCATGCCCTCGCAAAAAGGGGGGAAATTCATGGAACAGTAATCGAGAAGGACTAGGGTGGCCAGCTCGAGAGCTCCTACTGCTTTTAATCCTTCCCAAACACCAGTCCACAACAATTCCCCCTTTTTTCGTAAATCTAGGGACTGAAAGGAAGAAGGAAAGAAAAAAAGGTGAAAGAAATAGAGATCAAACGTGGCTACCGGCTCACAAGGGGAGGCTCAAACAAATCACAAGCCTCCCAAGTCCCATGCCTTCGCAAAAAGGGGGGAATTGAAGGGGACAACAATCAAGAAGGACTAGGATGGCCACCCCGGGAGCTTGCACTGCGTTTTGTCCTTCCCGAACACCAATCCACAACAATCCCACCTTTTCTCCGTAAAGCTAGGGCCAAAAGGAAGAAGGGAAGAAAACAACATGAAAGAAATGGATATCAACCATGGCTACCGACTCACAAGGGGAGGCTTCAAACAGAGAAAAAGCTTCCCCAACCCCATGCCTTCGCAAAAATGGGGGAACTGCAGGGGACAATAATCAAGAAGGACTAGGGTGGCCACCCTGGGAACTCACACTACTTTTCGTCCTTCCCAAACACCAATCCACAGCAATCCCACCTTTTCTTCGTAAAGCTAAGGGCTAAAAGGAAGAAGGGAAGAAAACAACATGAAATTAAGAGAGATATCAAATGTGTCTACCGGCTCACAAGGGGAGGCTCAAATGGAGAACAAGCTTCCCCAACCCCGTGCCTTAGCAAAAAGGAGGGAACTACAGGGGACGATGATCGTGAAGGAATAGGGTGGCCACCCCCAGAACTCGCACTGCTTTTCATCCTTCTTGAACACCAATCCTCAGCAATCCCACCTTTTCTCCATAAAGCTAGGGTCCAAAAGAAAGAAGGGAAGAAAACAACATGAAAGCAAGAGACATCAAACATGGCTACCGGCTCACAAGGGGAGGCTCAAACATAGAACAAGCTTCCCAAACCCTGTGCCTTCACAAAAAGGGGGGAAATGCAGGGGACAGCGATCAAGAAGGACTAGGGTGGCCACCCCAGGAACTCACACTGCATTTCATCCTTCCCGAACACCAATCCACAGCAATCCCACCTCTTCTCCATAAACTTAGGGGCAAAAGGAAGAAGGTAAGAAAACAACACCGAAGAAACAAAGATCCCAAGAAAAGAGAGAAGCTCAACAGCACGCCAAGTAGACATCCGCTAACCAGAAAGAAATCAAACAAGGCACCCAATCAAAAATCATCCCACCTCTTCACACCCTCCCACATACACATTAATTACGGCACAACACCCTTTCTAGCTTTACAACATAACAAACAACAATCAAACAACCAAGCAAATAAATCACAACCTAAACTTGGCCACTAGAAAAGAAAAGGGTTGTGATGAGACCAGTGTCTAGAGCACGTTACTGAGAGGTAAACAACCCCCCAACTTAGCACAAGGCTCCAAATGACAAATAGACTACTAATAACAAACCCACCCCGCCATTGCACCCCTCCGTGTACAAAACACCCAACAACCTTTCCAGCGAGAAAGTCAACGGGGGTTAAGAATCAAACTCCAAAGAGGAGTTGCCATGAGCTGACACTCAATGTTGGAGAAAGCCACGGGGCCACAAATACATCGATGGTGCAAGGCCACTAAAGAGATGGATGTCCGCAAAGTGCACACCATGAAACAGAGAAATGACCAAGTCCCACAAAAAACCCACAATCCAAAGGGAGGAACAAAGACACAACCCACTACTTTTGTTTCCCTTAGAAGGGGAGTGGCTCATGAGAGGACGAGGAATTCCCTCGATTGAAAAGGCACGAGATAAGATTGCCACCCTCATGCCAATCGGCGGGGAAAATTGCGATCTCGATGGAGCTCAGACCGAGGGAGGGGTTTTCCATTACTTGGACACCCAACCCTTCTGCTAGGGCATGTCGATGAATGGTCGGGAGGACTAGGGTGGCCAGCCCAATGGGTTAAACCGCTCTTCATCCATCCCATACTAACCCCACCCTGACAATTTCCCCTCATGGAAGGTTTGAGCTACCAACCATATGCGCAACCACTCCCTTGACCCAACCACCAGCAAAAAAAGCTCACCCAAGCAACACATCAACCACTGCCACCTTTTCGAGAGAACCAACTATGGAAGTCCGCACCCTTGGCCCATGCCTTCCAATGAACAAAAGACCGAGCACCGTCGCTATGAATGAGTCTAAATTTATCCATCATATTTCCCAAGATCTTCAATTGCAGCAACCATGCCCACCCGAATAGATCGTCGGAAGGGCTCCCAAGAAACAAGCTTCTGAACCCCCTAAAGAAACACATTGAGGGAAATAAAAGCAAAGGATGGGTGGGACAAGCACAAACATGGCTTGCAGGCACACACACGAAAAAACAAGCATTACTACAAGGCAAGCAACCAACAATGTTCCCACCAAACACCAAACCCGCTCCCCTAGAGACACACCACACAGTCCCACATTGCAATCAAAACCCAACCAACCCAAACCAAAAAAGAAAACCCCTGCTATCAATGATCCTACCGCAAGTTCACCTACGGTAACCTTGTTATGACTTCTCCTTCCTCTAAATTATAAGGTTCAATGAACTTCTCCCGACGTCGACGGCAGCGAACCATCATCGTCGACGCAATCCGAACACTTCACCGGATCATTCAACTGGTAGGAGCAATGGGTGGTGTGTACAAAGGGCAGGGACATAGTCAACACGAGTTGATGACATGCACTTACTAGGAATCCCTCGTTGAAGACCAATAATTGCAATGGTCTATTCCCATCACGATGTAATTTGAGAATATTTCATGATCCTCTAGAACCAGGAAGAAAAACTCGTTGGATGCATCAGTGTAGGGCGCGTGCAGCCCAGAACATCTAAGGGCATCATAGACCTATTATTGTCTCAAACTTCCATGGCCTAAATGGCCATAGTCCCTCTAAGAATTTGGCCGCGAAGGGGAACCTCCACGTAGCTAGTTAGCAGGCTAAGGTCTCAATTGTTATCAAAATTAACCAGACAAATCGCTCCACCAACTAAGAACGGCCATGCACCATCACCCATAGAATCAAGAAAGAGCTCTCAATTTGTCAATCCTTACTATGTCTGGACCTGGTAAGTTTCCCCGTGTTGAGTCAAATTAAGCAACAAGATCCACTCCTGGTGGTGCCCTTCTGTCAATTCCTTTAAGTTTCAGCCTTGTGACTATACTCCCACTAGAACCCAAACACTCTGATTTCTCAGAAGGTGTTGGCAGAGTCCTTAGAGCAACATCTGTTGGTCCCTGGTTGACATCGTTTATGTTTGAGACTAGGACAGTACCTAATCATCTTCGAGCCCCCAACTTTCATTATTGATTAATGAAAACATCCTTGGCAAATGCTTTTGCAGTGGTCCGTCTTTCATAAATCCAAGAATTTCACCTCTGACAATGAAATGTGAATGCCCCCAACAGTCCCTATTAATCATTACTCCTGTCTTGAATGCCAACACAATAGGACCAGACTCCTATCACGTTATTCCATGCTAATGTATTCAAAGCATAAGATTTCTTTGAGCACTCTAATTTTTTCAAAGTAATAGCGTCAGAGCCACGACCCAACCAATTAAGGCTAGGAGCACACCGCCGACAAAAGGGATGGAAGTGTAGGTGCACATCGAGTAGGCGGATCGACCTTTATGACCCAAGATCCAACTACGAGCTTTTTAACTGCAACAACTTAAATATACGCTATTGGAGCTGGAATTACTGCGGTTGCTGGCACCAGACTTGCCGTCCAATGGATCCTTGTTAAGGGATTTAGATTGTATTCATTCTAATTACCAGACTCAATAAGCCCAGTATTGTTATTTATTGTCACTACCTCCCCATGTCAAGATTGGGTAATTTGCGCGCCTGCTGCCTTCCTTGGATGTGGTAGTCGTTTCTTAGGCTCCCTCTCCAAAATCGAACCCTAATTCTCCGTCACCCGTCACCACCATGTTAGGCCTCTGTCCTACCAACGAAAGTTAATAGGGCAGAAATTTGAATGAAGCATCGCCATCACAAGGGCTACGCGATCCATCAAGTTATCATGATTCACCGAAGAAGCAGGCAAGCCCGCGCCGGCCTTTTATCTAAAAAATGCATCCCTTCAAAAGAGTCGGGACTTGGTGCATGTATTAGCTCTAGAATTACTACTGTTATCCGAGTAGTATGGTACCATCAAAAAAACTATAACTGATTTAATGAGCCATCCGCAGTTTCACAGTCTGAATTAGTTCATACTTAGACATGCATGGCTTAATCTTTGAGACAAGCATATGACTACTGGCATGATCAACTAGGTAGCACCCTCGCACTTCAAAGGGCATTCCAGGTGCTCTCTTACCAAGAGTCAACCTGAACAATCAAGTCAAAGAGATGTCAAAATATCATGTAAAACTTTTATGCCTTGCACCTCTTACATCCCGAGAAGGAAGCACATGCAACATGCCAAGGACATGGTGAACAAATGGGTAGACCTGCCAAGCCACGACGCACCAAGACCACTCCAGATTTTGCAACCACACCCCAACCAACAACAAAACGAGCGATCACTCACCCACTCCCTTAGAAATGCCTCCAAAAGCCTCCACGCCTCGCACTAAGGCCACCTACGAGTCCACCCGGACAACAGCAACGGTGGACCTTGATCTCCCGATCGCCTGCAACAGCCTCGATGCAAAGGAAAAAATGGAGAATGACCAACCACACAACCTCTATAATATAAATGAGCCCCAACCCTCCCCGCCCCGTGCCGAGGCCACCTAGGAATCCACCCGGATAACAGCAACAATGGACCTCGATCTCTCGATCCCCTGCGGCAGCCTCGATGTGAAGGAAAAGGAAGGAAATAAAAAAGGACGACCGACCGCAAATCCTATCATAGAGAGGCCATATAAACCTCCCCGCCCCGCACCGATGCCACTTAGGAGTCCACCCGGGCAGCAGCAACAGTGGACCTCGATCAAATGATCACCTGCAATAACATTGACACAAAGGCAAGGGAAGGAAATAATATAAGACAAACTGAGCCTGCAACCTCCCTTAGAAATGCCCCCCAACTCTCCCCTCCCCAAACAGACGCCACCTAGGAGTCCACGTGGACAGCAGCAATGATGGACCTCGATTGCATAATCGCCTGCGGCAACCTCAATGCAAAGGAAATGGAAGCAAATAAAACAAGACCAACCGAGCCCACAACCTCTCTTAGAAATGCCCCCCCGACCCTCCCTGCCGTGCACCGAGGCCACCTAAGAGTCCACCTAGACAGTAGCAACGGTGGACCTCGATCACTTGACTGCTTGTGGCAACCACGATGCAAAGGCAAAGGAAGGAAATAAATGCAAATCAAGAGGCTTGCTACACAATACAACAACATATCCAAACAGGAGGAGGGATTGGGCAGCTCCACACACCATGCACCCTACATACAGGAAACCTAGGAGATTTCCCACAGCTTTACAAACTAGACAATGAATAATTTTCCCCTACGGCACCTCCACACAAAGGAGGGAGGTCGAAGCATTCCACCTCGAAATCCTTTTTCCAGATAGCCCCCACCATCGACATAGCAAGCCTCCTCCCCATTGGACCATGAGCGCATACACAATTGAAACAAAAAATGCCCCCCAACACTCCCCTCCCCACACAGATGCCACCTAGGAGTCCACCTAGGTAGCAGCAACGATGGACCTCGACCACATGATGGTCTGTGGCAGCCTCAATGCAAAGGAAACGGAAGGAAATAAAACAAGACCAATTGAGCCCACAATCTATCTTAGAAATGCGCCCTGACCCTCCCCTCCACGCACAGAGGCCACCTAGGAGTCCACCCGGATAGCAGCAACGATGCACCTCGATCACTTGATTGCCTGCGGCAACCACGATGCGAAGGCAAATGAAGGAAATAAATGCAAATCAAGAGGCTTGCTACACAATACAAGAACATATCCAAACAGGGGGAGTGATCGGGCAGTTCCGCACCCCACGAACCCTACGTCTAGGCAACCTAGGATATTGCCCACATCTTTACCAACTGGACAATGAATCATTTTCACCTACGGCCACCTCCATGCAAAGGAGGGAGGTCGAAGCGTTCCACCTCAAAATCCTACTTCCATATAGCCCCCGCCATCGACGTAGAAAGCCTCCTCCCCATTAGACCACAAGCGCATACGCAATTGAAACAACAAATGCCCATAAACATTGTGACTTAACATTTCCAACCGCAAAAGCCTGCCAGCCACGTAAGATGCAAGGAAAAAGCCGACCACTCGATCAAACATATGGGCCAACACATCTATCAAAACCTCAAAGCCAACGCAACCACGAACGATGTGCACTTTGAAAGGAATGCCAACCCTTAACTTTATAATAAGGATAACAACACCTCACATCACCCGACGGAAAAAGCAAGCAAGAGGAAGGGTAGGTGGTTTACAACCAAAACCCTTCCACGTCCCTCTTAAATGTATGCATCTCAACCAACAATGCTAACACAGAAAGAGTACAAGCATAAGAAACCGGCACCATAAACAGCCAAGCAATGAAGAGGCTAGCCGTCATAGGGAGCCACACCACTATTGGGTTGTGTTATATTCTTTCCACATAGTTAACAGGGGGTTTGAGGGGTACCCGTAACCCCACTTTATGGGGTCCGGGGCAGCGC
>APFE031611751.1:132018-169872 GCA_000404065.3 Pinus taeda
GCTTCGGCATGTATAAATATGTATTGTAACATTGAAAGGAATATAATGAAAAATCAAGCTGGTAGTCTCGATTTTGAGATCTAGTGGGAAATCTCTGTGTATATGTGTTTTATGTGTTATGCTCTCGCATTTTTATTTTTCTTGTGATTTAGAATTCGTATGCAGGTAATTTCTGTACGGGGTTAAAACCTACATTTTGGTATCAGAGTTGTTTTGGCTTCAAGGGGACGCCTTTGTTGCTGACGGGTTTCGCTCGGGCCTGTGGTAGACCTGTTCAGTGGGAGATCTGCGAGATCGATTCTGGTGGTTAAAGAAGATGGCGAGCAGCGGAAAGATAGAGATTGAGAAGTTCAATGGTCAGAGTTTTGAGTTGTGGAAACTCAAGATGGAGGATCTGTTGGTGGATAAAGATCAGTGGATCGTGGTAGATCCGGGTACTAAACCAACGGGAGTGACCGATGAAGAATGGAAGAAGTTGGATCGGAAGGCAAAGAGCACAATACGATTGTGTGTCTCAGATTCGGAAGGCAAAGAGAACAATGAAGAGGCTAGCCATCACAGGGAGCCACACCACAACAACCCATACAACTCCAAGAACTTAGAGCAGAAGGGGAATTGTTCACATATGCCTCCCAGGACAAGCATGGCCAACATTACTGCTCATGTGCTACCGAGTGGGTATGGAGAGAAGATGAAAATCGGCCACCCTACAAACGACCCAAGGCCATCATTCAGGCAAACCCAAAAACACAACTCAAATACCAAACCACCTTTCACATATTAAGCAAAACCCTCCCCACCAAATAGGGAGGAGGTGAACAAGATAACAAAGGGCCAATTTCAATGGAGCCACACATGGCTGCCCAACCCAATCAAAATTTTCTATTCGCAACAACCAAGGGGCATGATAGCGACATAGGCACGACAGAGTTTTAGGGGTTCCATCTGGGACCACAACAACAAAGGCTCAAAGGAGCGCTGAGAAAACTTTTAACATTTTTATCATTTGGATGGGCAAGAGGGATGGGGACGAGCATGGCCAACATTACCGCTCATGTGCTACCAAGTAGGGATGGAGAGAAGATGAAAATCGGCCACCCTACAAATGACCCAAGGCCATCATTCAAGAAAACCTGACAAAACAACTCAATTACCAACCCATCTTTCACACGGAAAGAAAACCTATCACTTCTATCATTTGGACGGGCATGAGGGAGCAGGACGATCCAGGAAGCCACACCACAACAATCCATACAACTCCAAGAACTTAGAGAGTAGAAGGGGAATTGTTCACTTATGCCTCCTGGGACGAGAATGGCCAAAATTATCACTCATGTGCTACTGAGTGTGGATCGAGAGAAGATGAAAATCGGCCACCCTACAAACAACCCAAGGCCATCATCCAAGCAAAAGAAAAAACACAACTCATTACCAACCTACCTTTCACACAAAAAGAAAACCTGTCACTGGTATCGTTTGGAGGGGCACAAGGGGACTAGGACGAGCCAAGGAGCCACACCACAACAACCCATACAACTCCAAGAACTTAGAGAGCAGAAGGGGAATAGTTCACATATGTGATACTAAGTGGGGATGGATAGAAGATGAAAATTGGCCACCCTACAAACGACCCAAGGCCATCGTTCAGGAAAGCCCAAAAAAACAACTCAATTACCAACCCACATTTCACACAGAAAGAAAACTTGTCACTCGTATCATTTGGATGGGCACGAGGGGACCAGGATGAGCCCGAGAACCACACCACAACAGCCCATACAACTCCCCAAGAACTTGGAGAGCAGAAGGGGAATTGTTCACATATGCCTCCCAGGATGAGCATGGCCAACCTTACAGCTCATGTGCTACCGAGTGGGGATGGAGAGAAGATGAAAATCTGCCACCCTACAAATGACCCAAGGCCATCCTTCATGCAAACCCGAAAAAACAACTCAATTACCAACCCACCTTTCACACGGAAATAAAACCTATCACTTGTATCATTTCGATGGGCACGAGGGACCAGGACAAGCCTGGGAGCCACACCACAACAGCCCATACAACTCCAAGAACTTAGAGAGCAGAAGGGTAATTGTTATCATATGCCTCCAGAGACGAGCATGGCCAACATTACCACTCATGTGCTACCGAGTGGGGATGGAGAGAAGATGAAGATCGACCACCCTACAAACGACCCAAGGCCACCCTTCAGGAAAACCAGAAAAAACAACTCAATTACCAACCCACTTTTTCACACCAAAAGAAAACCTATCATTTGTATCATTTGGATGGGCACGAGGGACCAGGACGAGCCCGGGAGCCACACCATAACAACCCATACAACTCCAAGAACTTGGAGATCAGAGGGGAATTGTTCACTTATGCCTCCCAGGACGAGCATGGCCAACATTACCTCTCATGTGCTACCGAGTGGGGATGGAGAGCAGATGAAAATCGGCCACCCTACAAATGACCCAAGGCCATCGTTCAGGCAAACCTGAAAAAACAACTCAATTACCAATCCACCTTTCACACAAAAAGAAAACCTATCACATGTATCATTTGGATGGGCACGAGGGGACCAGGATGAGCCAGGGAGCCACACCACAACAACCCATCCAACTCCAAGAACTTAGAGAGTAAAAGTGGAATTGTTCACATATGCCTCCCAGGACGAGCATGGCCAACATTACCGCTCATGTGCTACCGAGTGGGGATGGAGAGAACATGAAAATCGTCCACCCTACAAATGACCCAAGGCCATTCTTCAGGCAAAGCTGACTGAGGAACCAAGGTGAGCATGGCCAACATTACCGCTCATGTGCTACCAAGTGGGGATGGAGAGTAGATGAGAATCAGCCACCCTACAAATTACCCAAGGCCATCCTTCAGGTAGAATCGAACAAACATCTCAATTACCATCCCACTTTTCACATGAAAAGTAAGAACCGAATGAGTTTACATGGGTGCCTTCACATGACCCAACCCGACCAAACCGAACGATTTTTCATGGGTGCCTTCACAGGACACGACACGACACAACCCAACCCAACACGACCCAACCTGACTCGACCCAACCTGAGAGAGTTTACATGGGTGCCCACACACAACCGAAACGAAGGCACAAGGGAGAGCCAAGAAATTGAGCTACACGAACGTGCAAAAGCCCACCCCCAATCACAACTCAGCAATTTTGATACGAGCTCGTGTGCCCAGGCACACCCTCAAACTGAACGACCTGCCCGAATGAGTTTACACGGACGCCCTCAAACGACTCGCCCGAACGATTTGACACGGATGCGCTCAAACAACCCGCCCGAATGACTTTACATGGGTGCCCACAAGACCGTAACAAAGGGACAAGGGAGAGCCAGGCAAATGAGCTGCACAAACGTGCAAAAAGCCAACCTTAGGTCACAACTTAGCATTTTTTATCCCCAGGCACGCCCTCACTTGACCCACCCAAATGAATTTACATGGGTGCCCACACGACCAAAACGAAGGGAAAAGGGAGAGTCGGGCAAATGAGTTGCACAAACATGCACAAAGCCAACCTCGGTTCACAACTTAGATGATACGGGCTCGTTTGCTCGAGCTCGCCCTCGCACGACCCGCCTGAACAAGTTTAAACGAATGCCCTCGCCCAACCCGCTCGAACAAGTTGATACGGACTCCCTCAAATGAACTGCCCGAACGACTTTACATGGGCGCCCACACGACCGCAACGAAGGGACAAGGGAGAGCCAGGCAAATGAGCTGCATGAACTTGCACAAAGCCAACCTCAGGTCACAACTTAGCATTTTTGATATGGGCTCGTTCGCACGGGGCCGCCCTCGCCCGACCTGCCCAAACGAGTTTACACGGACACCCTCGCCCGACCCGCCCGAACGAGTTGACACGAACGCTCTCAAATGACTCGCCCGAACGAATTTACATGGGCACCCACACGACTGAAAAGAAGGGACAAGGGAGAGCTAGGAAAACGAGCGTGCACAAAGCCAACTTCGGGTCAAAATTTAGCATTTTTGATACGGGCTTGTTCGCCCAAGTGCGCCTTCACCCGACCCACCCAAACAAGTTCACACGGACGCCCTTGCCCGACCCACCCGAACGAGTTGACATGGATGCCCTCAAATGACCCACCCAAATGAGTTGACACGGATGCCCTCAAACGACCCACTTGAACGAGTTTACGTGGGCGCCCACACGACCGTAACGAAGGGACAAGGGAGAGCCGGGAAAATGAGCTGCACAAATGTGCACAAAGCCAACCTCGGGTCACAACTTAGCATTTTTTATACGGGCTCATTCACCCAGGCATGCCCTCACCTGACCTACCCAAACAAGTTCACATGGACGCCCTCTCCCAACTCGCCAGAACGACCCGCCCGAACAAGTTGACACGGACGCCATCAAACGACCCGCATGTATGAATTTACATGGGCACCCACACGACAGAAACGAAGGGACAAGGGAGAGCTAGGTAAACGAGCTACACGAATGTGCACAAAGCCAACCTCGGGTCACAACTTATCATTTTTTATATGGGCTCATTCGCTCGGGCGTGCCCTTGCCTGACCCGCCTGAATGAGTTCACACGGACGCCCTCGCCCGACTCGCCCGCACAACCCACTCAAACGAGTTGACACAGACGCCCTCAAATGACCCGCCCGAACGAGTTTACATGGGCACCCACATGACCGAAACGAAGGAACAAGGGAGAGTAGGGCAAATGAGCTGCAAGAATGTGCACACAAAGCCAACCTTGGGTCACAACTTAGCACTTTTGATACAGGCTCGTTCGCCCAGGCGCGTCCTCGCCCGACCCACCTGAACAAGTTCGCACGGACGCCCTTGCCTGACCCAGCCAAACAAGTTGACACGGACGCCCTCAAATGACCCGCCCGAACGAATTTACATGGGCACCCACATGACCAAAAAGAAGGGACAACGGAGAGTCGGGCAAACGAGCTACACGAACGTGCACAAAGGCCACCCTGAGTCGCGACTTAGCATTTTTGATACGGGCTTGTGTGCCCAGGCGCGCCCTCGCCCGACCTGCCAAAACGAGTTTACACAGACGCCTTCACGCGACCCACCGAAATTAGTTTACACCGACGCCCTTGCCTGACCCGCCCGAACAAGTTTACACGGACACCCTCGCTCGACCTGCCCAAATGAGTTTACACGGACGCCCTCGCCCGACCCACCCGAACGAGTTTACACGAACGCCCTCAAATGACCCACCCAGACGAGTTTACATAGACACCCTCAAACGGCCTACCCGAATGAGCTTACATGGGCGCCCACACGACTGAAACGAAGGGACAAGGGAGATTCAAGAAAACGAGCTGCACAAATGTGCACAAAGCCAACCTCGAGTCATAACTTAGCATTTTTTATACGGGCTCTTTCGCCTGGGCGTGCCCTCGCCCGACCCGCCCGAACGAGCTCACACAAACGCCCTCTCCCAACCCGCCCGAATGACCAGCCCTAACAAGTTGACACGGACGCCTTCAAACGACACACCCGAATGAATTTACATGGGCGCCCACACAACCGAAACGAAGGGACAAGGGAGAGCTGGGCAAACGAGCTGCACGAACGTGCACAAAGCCAACCTCGGGTCACAACTGAGCATTTTTTATATGGTCACGTTCACCCGGGCGCGCCTTCGCTCGACCTGCCCGAACAAGTTCACCCAGATGTCCTCACCTGACCCACTCGAACGACCCGCTCGAACGAGTTGACACAGATGCCCTCAAACGACCCGCTCGAACGAGTTGACACGGATGCCCTCAAACGACCCGCTCGAACGAGGTTACATGGGCACCCACACGACCAAAACGAAGGGACAAGGGAGAGTTGGGGAAACGAGCTGCACGAACATGCACAAAGGCAACCTCGGGTCACAACTTAACACTTTTGATAGGGGCTCGTTCGCCCAGGTGCGCCCTCGCTCAACCCGCCCGAACGAGTTCACATGGACGCCCTCACCCGACCCGCCCGAACGAGTTGACACAAATTCCCTCAAACGACCCACCCGAACGAATGGGCACCCACATGACCAAAACGAAGGGACAAGGGAGATCCAAGCAAACGAGATGCATGAATGTGCACAAAGGCCACCCTGGGTCACAACTTAGCATTTTTTATACGGGCTCGTGTGCCCGAGCGCGCAATCGCCCGACCTGCCCGAACGAGTTTACATAGACGCCCTCGCCCAAGCTGCCTGAACGAGTTTACACGGACGCCCTCACCCGACCTGCCCGAACGAGTTTACACGGACTCCCTCAAATGACCCGCCCGAATGAGTTTACACAGACGTCCTAAAACGACCTGCCCGAACGAGTTTACATGGGCGCCCACACGACTGAAACGAAGGGACAAGGGAGAGTCGGGCAAACAAACTGCACGAACATGCACAAAGCCAACCTCGGGTCACAACTTAGCATTTTTTATATGGGCTCGTTCACCCGGGCGCGCCCTCGCCTAACCCGCCCAGACAAGTTCACACGGACGCCCTCGCCCGACCCACCTAAACGACCCGCCCTAACAAGTTGACACGGACGCCTTCAAACGACCCGCCCGAACGAATTTACATGGGCGCCCACACAACCGAAACAAAGGGACAAGGGAGAGCCAGACAAACGAGCTGAACGAACGTGCATAAAGCCAACCCCGTTTCATTTTGATGCCTCGAAAATCGATGCATCAACATCGGGGAAAACCACCCGGTCCGGACCTTAAAGGCAGCTCCTTTTCCGTTTGGTGTGGTGGCTCCGACTAGATATCATGGGACCAGTTTCCCAATGGTTTTTGAATAGGATGGATAAGTGGTTGATTTTCTATTAGCTAATGATAATGATGGACGATTTATTCTAAAATGCAAAATTGTGAACAACTAATCTATCCCGGGAAATTTCCACTTTAGTGTAACTTTTGATGATCTTTATCTACAAATAGGCATATAGATGACTCCATTGATAAACAAATACGTTCATTCATATGATAATTACTTTGTTCAGGTCGTTGAACAAAGTAATCATTAAAACATTATTACACTATTCTTCATATATCATTGACATAAATATGATTGAAAGAATAACATTCCTTAAACATTCAATAGTGATAAGTATAAGGACTGTTGTTAAAACACATTTATATATCCAATGATAGCAAGATTGAATAAATATTGATTCATATAAAAGAATGGAGCAACGACATAGATAATAGTACCATATGTAATTTGGATCCCTCCCAATATCAATCGCATTCAAAATACGTCTTCTAACCTAGAAATACTCTCACAAAAAGTAGTAGTGCATATCTCATCAAAGTATTCTTCATTAAAATTCAGAATACATGCCTAGTCTTTATAAAAAAATATATATGTCAGAAGCACAATAGTGTGACTCCCGATCCAAGTTTTATACAAAAATTGAGGACCCTTTCTAAAGACATGAAAGGGTCTATAAATACTATCTAAGTTAACTAATTATGAAATAAAAATGCTATTAGGGGGTATAACCAAATCATGAAAATCTCCTTGAAATAGGTCTGCTTACTGTCAGTAGAATGATTCATTGTTTTGGCTGATCATCCTTTGGCTTGAGCTGGCAGATAGCAAGCATTGGTTGCAATTCTGGAGGGTGACTCAGACGTGAATGCAGTTGGGCTGAATACGTAGCATCATGAATTTCAGGAATCATGTAACCGATTGCATCGGTTAAACATTTCAGTGCTGCTTTTTTACTGTATGGTTTAACTAGGAAGAACCAAAGGGTGTCCCAATTTAAACTTTGGATCCCTGCTATTAATCTCTCCTTCTGTTCTAAGTATTGTTTGCATGATTTTTCCAGTGCTTTAGCTGATGGAAATTTACTTGGAGTGCACTCTGAAATCAAATTAGATAGATAAA
This sequence comes from Pinus taeda, assembly GCA_000404065.3. NCBI lineage: Eukaryota > Viridiplantae > Streptophyta > Pinopsida > Pinales > Pinaceae > Pinus > Pinus taeda. The sequence goes on from APFE031611751.1 coordinate 139,938, forward strand.
CAGTATCATTAATTAACTCAATCAAGTTACCAGTTGTTGATCTACATCTTGAAGTTTCCCTTTATGCTTTCATCAATTGTGATTTCCATTCTAGGAAAAGAATTTCCTTGTGTGATTCTAGAATTCTAGGCAAATTTGCAGCTTGCCCTTCACTGGTTTCTTGCCAGGAAAGAAAGTTTGTTAATGCCTCATCGGCCTGTTCCAAATTTTGCCTTGCGTCAACTAATTTGTTAATCATTGGTGAAGAAATCTCACAGAGGGGCTCAGCAAGGGAAATATTATGACATAGTAAATTTAACTGTTTAATCAATGCTTTATTGATCTAGATAGCTTCGGATCTAAACTTTGCTAGTTGAGGAAAAATTTAGAACTTTTCTATCTGTTGTGATAGTTGAGCGATTTGCTCATCTTTTGTTTTACTCATTTGTTCATTCATTGATTCTAGCTTGGTCAGTGCTAGAGATAGCTCCTTTTGTTTCTAAACTGCACTTTGGTCTATCCTTTGCTTCTCCTTGAGAAAATTGCTCATTTAGTTGATTGTTTAATTGTTGTTGTGCTGCCAATTGTTGTTCTAACTGCTCTATTGTCTGCTATCTTTCAGATACTTGTTCCTCCAATGAAACGATTGTCTGATATTTTTCTTTGAGTAAATTGCTAGCCTCTTATGCTTTGTCCATAGTAGCTGTCAAGTATGCCCCAGCATATTGAGAGAGTTTTGTGAGGTCTTCAAAAGGATTGAATTCTTCTTTCCATACCACATTAGCCATCTCAGTTTGTGTAGGTAAAAGGGAAGATTGATCAATCCTTCTCTTTTTCCTTTGTCTTTTTACTACAACCCTATGCTTAGGGCTGTAAAAGACATCTAAAGGTGGTATTTCTTCTATATGCAAAACAATTTCATCCGATGGATCCTTAGGAATTATCTCCACATATTTACTTATGGGTAGGCTGTTGGTTCCTTCTGTTGGAACCGTATTTGTTGTTGTCTTGTGATCAATTGTCACTTCAGGCGTGCTAAAATCCTATGAATTCTCAGGATTACTTATAATGGAATCGAATTGTTGCCATTCTTTAAGGAGCTTGGGATCAATCTGAGTATCTATATCCAAGTGTTCATTGCTTTTTCCCTATTCTTTCTCCTGTTCTGGTGCTTTTTCTTTCTCAGGAAATTTTCCAACAGCAAGAGATTTGTCAACAATTTGTTGTTTAGGCTCGCTTGACTGGATTGCTGGGGTGGTGGCTAATAAGTCTAGAGGCAGAGTTTGCAACCTATGTTCTTAAGCATATTAAACACTTCCAGCCCTTCATCTTGATACCTAATCCTGGCCAATGTTTTTACCTGAAATAGTGATTCAGCTGAGGAAAATAGGTCATCGAAGTCATCATTTTCATGATCAAACTTTGAGAGTTTGGCTTGTTCAAGAACATTATAGGCAATTTTTCTTGGATCATATTGTCTGTTGGGAGTTGTTGCAAGATTGAGCATTTGTATTTTTTCTGCCTCCTTTTCTGCATGTTTGTAATCATGGAGAGTGAAAACACCGCATCTTAAAGGAAATGTAGGCCATACCTGTTTCTTAGAATTTCTAAGGGTTTTGGATGTCCCTTCTATTGTTATCTGATAGGCCAATTCCCGAGCTAACAGCTTATCAGGCACATATAGGGGAAGGACATGGGGTTTTGTTCAGCTACCAAAAATCCTTATATAAATGAACTTGTCTTCCCTGAACCAATTACCTACTGCAATCAAGTTGATCCCTACTTCCTCGGAAATCCTGGGGGCAGGCTTATCAAAAATAGCATAGTAGACAGGCAACATAGAACCATTGCAAATTTTGTACAAATGATTTTTGTAGTGAGCCATCCATAACATTTGATGATAAATATGGATTGGCTTAGGGTCTTGGGGAGTCCCTCTCCATCTGAGTACTAGATATTCAGAGTTAAAACAAAGAGTATCCATAATATAAGCACTGTAATAAAAAGGGGGAATGGTCCTAGTAGTTTTACGTGAATTTGATCTAAATTCGAGAATTGTTGTGGCTAATTTGTCGGATAAAACATTTGCCCAATCCATCACATAGCTATTGACTACTACCTCCATCAGAGTGACCATTTCAATGTTGAACTTAACAGAGTCATGTATTCCCCACATTCTACACATCATAGCCCTGGCATAACAGTAAGGAGAAGCCAATGAGTCCACAGAGTACTTACCTGATGATTCGTGTTTGTGCTTCTCAAGGTTATGTCTCCACTGCTTAATCGGAGCTGATTCTGACTCCTTTCATTAGAAAAATTTTCAAGGAAGGCTTTGTTGTACTGCTTTTTAGGCTTAGGTAAGTGATACATTTTCCTTAGATCATCAGGTTGAAATGAGCCAAATATCCCCCTGTCAACTATGCAAAATGTTCTATTCGAAACTGGAATTTCCTCTACCACCCATCTCACTATGTCAGTATATGGGAGAATTTTTTCTCGAGCTGCTATTCTGTGCAAATATGAACAAGCTATATCTTTGAGGGATGCTTTCGATTTGTTACTTGAGTCAGTTGTGGCTTCTTCTGATATTTCCTCAGGCTCCTCTGCTTCTATTAGATTGTAGATGCTCTCCCAGCTAGTGTTTCCAAGACCAAGTCACATGGTGTTTGAGATTAACCCTTTTTTGCTTGGTCCAAGATCTTTGGTTGGCTGTGCTGTTGTTGTGGGAGCCGCTACTGCGGATTTCTTTGATTTCTTTCCCATTTGTTTCAAATTTATGATTTCAGCAGAGTTCTGCACAAGTGATTGGGAAAACCGTGATACAAAGAAATGCTGCTATAGACCAATATGATAATGAAAAAGAGTTACGTCGATCAGCAGGTGATAATGGATTATAGTAAGATTGTCGTGGATAAAATCTAAAGAAAATATCTACCCTTAACTGCTTCATTGATTAGTCGTTTAACCTGTCAATCATGGTAAAGGAGGTTTTAAATGTCCATCATGTTGTTTATATGCCAAATGATTTATTCAAGCGTGTCTTAGATTTCTTTGATGGATAATGAGGTAAATCGTAAATCAGCGATCGGTAATGTGAAAGGAAAGGCTTTAATGCTTGTTTTAAAAATCTCTAATCACTGAAAGGTGATACAATGCATGCAAACCTTTCAAATATATTCTCGAGATATGCACCTCATTAATGCATCGCAATCGGGGAATGGATTCGGGTTTTATTGATGTGTTAATGTGATTTCGTCGATCGCCGATTGCGATATGCTTTATCACATGGGAGGATTTGAGTCTGCCTTCCATCATGTGTTGACTTGTTATTGCTGATTGCCGATGGCGATACGCTTTATCGCATCAGAGAAATTAAGAGGCTCTATTACATTGTTGCTTTGGCATTTAACTTTTTCGATCTTCCGATTGCGATTTCATTTTCAGATCGGAGAGAATGGATGTGTCTTTGCATATGTTTCCTTCGTTATTGCGATATGCAATCTTCCGATTGCGATAATATTTTGATCACTTTATCGCAATAACAAAGAATTTTATAATATTTTAAAGCCACATTTTATTTCTATTCAAAAGGCTTTTTAAAATAATTCATTTACGTTAAGCCTTTTGATAACGGTTTTTCTTAAGATGGGTTAATACCAATTTATTTACACATCTACGTTTATTTTAAAAGGGACCCATTTCATATTATGATTTTGTATAAAAATTTTATGAAATGGGGGGTTGTTGTACAGCACAACAGGTCACAACTTAGCATTTTTTATATGGGCTCGTTCACCCGGGTGCGCCCTCGCCCGACCCGCCCGAATGACCCACCCGAACGAGTTGACATGGACGCCCTAAAACAACCCGCTCGAATGAGTTTACATGGGCGCCCACACGACCGAAATGAAGGGACAAGGGAGAGTCAGGCAAATGAGCTGCACGAACGTGCACAAAGCCAACCTCGGGTCACAATTTAGCACTTTTGATATGGGCTCGTTCGCCTGGGCGCGCCCTCGCCCGACCTGCCCGAATGAGTTCACACAAACGCCCTCGCTCGAATGAGTTCACACGGACGCCCTCGCTCAACTCGCCTGAATGACCTGCCCGAACGAGTTAACACGGACGCCCTCAAACGACCTTCCTGAACAAATTTATATGGGCGCCCACATGACTGAAGCGAAGGGACAAGGGAGAGTCGGGAAAAAGAGCCACACGAACGTGCACAAAGGCCACCCCGAGTCACAACTTAGCATTTTTGATACAGGCTCGTGTGCCCGAGCACGCCCTCGCCCGACCCGCCTGAACGAGTTTACACGGACACCCTCGCCCGACCCACCCGAAGGAGTTTACACGGATTCCCTCGCCCGACCCACCCAAATTAGTTTACATGGACGCCCTCGCCCGACCCACCCGAACAAGTTTACACGGATGCCCTCGCCCGACCCACTTGAACGAGTTTACATAGACGCCCTCAAACGACCTGCCCGGATGAGTTTACACTAACGCCCTCAAATGACCCACCCGAACGAGCTTACATGGGCGGCCTTCGTTCGGACCTAGGTGCACACTAAACGACCCGACACTAACACCCTCAAATGACTCGCCTGAATGAGTTTACACAAGCGCCCTTGAATGACCCGCCCGAACGAGTTTACACGAACGCCCTCGAACGACCCACCCGAACGAGTTTAAACAGACGCCCTCAAACAACCCACTCGAACGAGTTTACATAGACACCCTCAAATGACACACCTGAACAAGTTTACACTGACACCCTCAAAAAAACTGCCCGAACAAGTTGACATATACGCCCTCAAACGACCCTCCCAAACGAATTTACATGGGCGCCCACACGACCAAAACGAAGGGACAAGGGAGAACCGGGCAAACGAGTTGCATGAACATGCACAAAGCCAACCTCGGGTCACAACTTATCATTTTTTATATGGGCTCGTTAGCCCGAGCACACCCTCGCCCGACCCGCCCGAACGAGTTCACACGAACACCCTCACTCGACCTCCCGAATGACCCACCCAAACGAGTTGACACAAACACCTCAAATGACCCACCCAAACAAGTTTACATGGGCGCCCACACAACCGAAATGAAGGGACAAGGGAGAGTCGGGCAAACACGCTACATGAACATGCACAAAGCCAACCTCGAGTCACAACTTAGAATTTTTTATACGGGCTCTTTCGCCCGGGCGTACCATCGCCCGACCCACTCGAACAAATTCACACAGATGCCCTCGCCCCACCTACTCGAATGATTTGACACGAACGCCCTCAAACAAATAACCCACCCGATCGAATTTACATGGGTGTCCACACAACCGAAACGAAGGGACAAGGGAGAGTCAGGCAAACGACCAGCACAAACATGCACAAAGCCAACTTCCGGTCACAACTTGGCATTTTTTATACGGGCTCGTTCGCCCAAGCGCGCCCTCGCCCGACTCACCCGAACGAGTTCACACGGACGCCCTCATCCGAATGACCCGCCTGAACGAGTTGACATGAATGCCCTCAAACGACTCGCCCGAACAAATTTACAGAGCGCCCACACAACCAAAATGAAGGGACAAGGGAGAGCCAGGAAAATGAGTTGCACTAACGTGCACAAATCCAACCTCGGGTTATAACTTAGCATTTTTTTATACGGGCTCGTTCGCCCAGGTGCACCATCGCCCGACCCGCCCGAACAAGTTCACACAGATGCCCTCGCCTGACCCGCCCAAATGAGTTGACACGGACGCCCTCAAACGACCCGCCCGAATGAGTTTTTATGGGTGCCCACACGTCCAAAACAAAGGGACAAGGGAGAGCCAGGTGTTAGAGTCGGTCTTTACATCCCTCCATCAGAGATCATTTCTCTTTATTGCATTTCATATGTAGGTGTCTCGCTCGCTTCACTCAGTTGCATTCCACTAGGGGTATGCCATAATCCGATGGCAGGGACTTTTTGTTCATTACCCCTCATGCCTTACCATGTTGGCTCAGGTCTGTCCATCAAAATCAAGTTTTTGAGTCACTTACAGCCCTTTTTTAGTCTTTTGATTAGTAAGAGTCGTTTCAGTCACTAGGTCTAGGGTTTCTAAAGTTGTGTCTTCAAGATGTCCTGTTGAAGAGGTAAATCCCCTCTGTGGACAGAGGCGATCCCTACTAGCCCAGATCGGGTCTAGCAACAATTGTCAAACGCTATAGCGCAAGTTCCTAATTGCAAATAAACTGACCAGTGATGAAGGCCTACATGGATTCCAACACTATTGTTTGTAGGAGAGGTGGTGCTCTCGTTCCTCTGCTCCGACAGATCACATTCCTCATGATCTCCATGAATGGACACCTACACATACAAGAAACAATACAAACGCAAGCATAAAATCCAGTATATGCAACTATATGTCAGTCAGAAAAGACATAACTCATCATTATCATAAATAATAACAAGAGTGGAACCATAACCAATAGTCGTTCATTAATAATCAATCAAAGGGGAGTACAACCAATGTTCTGACGTTGGATTCTCCTTTGGCGGGTAGTCAGCAGAACATGTCTCGTAAATCCTATCGGGAATAAGGACAAGCCTCTCTCTTTGGATCTTGGACAATAGTATCCTTTCTTGGATTCGGCCTTAAGGGAATCAACAAGGCTATTGCAGCATGAAGCTCTTGGGAATTTGGGAATTCTGAAACTCTGGAACTAGCTTACAAAGGAAATGGGCAAGCCTTTATAGATGGAGGAAGGGGAGTTGAGATCATAACCAATAATCATGGGATTGGCCATATCATCAAGGAAGCTTCCATGAGAGGTGGCAAACCACTTCCTCTCTATGGAAATCCGTAGCCGAACCACCCAACTCAAGATAGATAGCAGTCCAGGAATTTGTTAGGACGAAACTTCCGCCATTTATTTTTTAAAAAACACCTCTTAATATGGTTGTCGCGGGTGCGACTCTATGACAGAGCGCCAATTTGCGTGCCCTCTTTGGAGGATTCGCCCCCTTGGCAGAGGGTGCCGAGGGAGGAGAGTTGATCCAGAACCTCGAGGGGATTGATCGGGGGATTCCAGACTATACCCGGCTAGCAGATGTCCCACTGGCATACCAGAGACATATAGTGGGAGTGCCAAGTCACCTCCACCGTCTTCTGAGACGCCTAGTGCGTGTGGTGACGTGTTATCACGAGCACCACAGAGATTAGACACCTAGGGTTTATTTTCATGCATATTTTTTGAGAGACATGTCGTCTCCAGATGTATTAAGATGAACATGTATATTTTCGATCTATGTGATGCACGTTGTGCAAACAGTTCGAAACACACACGCACACACGCACACACACACACACACACACACACACACACATATATATATATACATATGCCTATGGTTTATTGTGTTTTTTATGCTTCTTTTGCTGTTTTAATTACATGTTATGCAAATGTCTGTCTAATATATAATTGGATAATGCATCAGTTAACGTATTTAATCGTTTTGGAATGTGTTGATATGTGATGAAATCAAAATTCCTTTCTAACAACTTAACACGTAGTTATAACCTTAGAATCTGATGGTCTCTGACGAAATATCGCCCATTGAGCTAGTGGACGACAAGCTGAGAATCTAGGTTCATAACCAATGTTCGAATACCGATATTGATTGCCTAAGCCAGTAACTCAATAACATCACTATACTCAGCAAAATTGTTCGTGGTACAACCTAGACAAACCCCTTGAAGGTCTACTAGCTCACCATGAGGATCGTAGATCACCCATGCCGCAGAAGACAGGTTGTGTGTACTACAAGAGGCACCATCGGCGAAACCAATGTAAGGCGTACCAGACATATGTACAAGAAGCAAAAGGACACAATAAGCGGCAATCACACCGACACACCAAGCCAAAAACATGAAAACACGCACACACAACACACTTGCTAAAGCACACATATGTACAAATCAGAGTGCCTGGAATTCACGCAAAACATCTTTTCAAGTAAAGCCCATTCTGGGGCTTATCCAGAGGATTCCCTTCGTAGTCAATCAGCTCATAGTCCCCTTTCTACAAAACTCTCTTTACAATATAAGGCCCATGCCACATGGGTTCAAATTTGCCTGCCCCCAGCTTATCATTGGCTTGATCGTAGAGCAGGACTAAATCTACCTCAACAAAAGAACGAGGATGAACAGTATGATCGAAGTGAGTTTTCACTCTCTTCTTCTGTGCTTCGATAGCTAGAGAGGCTAGTCGATGAGTCTCGTCTAGCCGCTCCACGTAAAGAAGGCGTTCCTATACCGGAGTTGTGTCGGGGAGTAATTCGACGGCTAATTTTAAAGAAGGGATCTCACACTCAATGGGAAGGGTAGCCTCGAGTCCATAAACCAATTGGAAGGGAGTGAAATCGGTGGCATCCTTCACAGAGGTTCGGTAAGCCCACAAGGCAGAGAACAACATCAAGTGCCATTTGGACTTGTGCATGGCAATGGTCCGTTGAAGCATTGTAACTAGAACCTTGTTGACGGCTTCTACTTGGCCGTTGGCCTGAGGATATTATGGAGTCTAGCTATCGTTCTGTAAGCCCAACTGGGTTGTAAGCTCAGTCATTATATGATTACGGAAATGATTTTCGTGATCAGTGATGATGGCCTGAGGGATTCCGAACCGTGAGATAACATGATCAAATAAAAACTGCGTCGCTATGTGACCGTCTTCAGATAATGTGGGCATCGCCTCGGCCCATTTTGTGAAGTAATCAATGGCAATGATGATATACCCATGCCCCCCGGCCGAGCAAGGGTTACAGGTCATATAATCAATGCCCCATTTTGCAAAAGGGCCGAATGTAACAACGAGGTGCAGTGGAGCGGGAGGCGCGCGCATCTTCCGTTGGTAGATTTGGCACTCGTGACAAGAGCGGGCGGGAAGAATGTAGTCCTTAAAGATGGAGGGCCAAAAGTAACCGGCGCGGAGGATTTTCTTAGCAGTAGCATATCCGGACATGTGACCACCACAGGCGCCAGAATGACAGTCATTTAAAACTCAGCTTCCTCGAGGGATAAACATCGGCGGAGAACAAATTTAGTGCCAAGACGGTACAGGGTGTCCCCAATAATGCGATATGGTTGAGATTGATGACAAATCCGTCGTCGAGCATCCTTATATATCTCGGGACGAAAAGAGGACGTCTGTAGATAGACAATGATATCCCCGTACCAGGGATCGAGGGTACTGATTAAGAAGAGGGTTTCGTCCGGAATATGGTCCTCTAACCGAGAGGGTGCGGTAAGAGATGGAAAAGAGCACAAAAATTCAGCAAAGACGAGGGATTTCTTGGACTTGGCAGTAGTGAATTCCAAGTCGAACTCTTGGAGGATAACAATCCACTTCGATTACTTGCCCCCCAGTAGCTGACGTGACAGGATGTACGTCATCGAGTTGCAATCAGAAATCATTATCGTAATGCGCAACAGGATATAATGGCGGAAACGTTGGACGGCACAAACAGCGACCAATGCCAACTTCTCGATGTGAGCGTATCGAGATTCTGTATCTAATAGATTGCGGCTGAGATAATAGATGACGTGCTCAATGTCATCATCATCATCTTCAATGAGAACCATGCCAATAGTGGTATCGGCAGTGACCATATACAAAGTGTAATCACGATGGTAATTAGGAGGATGCAACAAAGGAGCAGAAACAAGGAGAGCCTTGAGGTGCTCGAAGGACTCTTGTGCGGCGGCATCCCAACGAAAAGGGGTGTCCCGCTTTAGTAACCGTGTAAAACCTTTGGCCACCTTGGCATAGTTCGGAATGAAGCGTCGTAAAAAATTCGCTTTGCCCTGCAAGCTTTGCAATTGTTGAAAAGAAGAAGGGGGAGGAAGATTTAGAATGGCCTCAACTTTAAGGGGGTCCAGACGGATGCCCTCTCGGGAGACGATGAACCCGAGAAGTCTGCGAGATTCTACGCAAAAGACACACTTATGCGGATTGAGCCAAATACGGTAGTGTCGACAGCGGAGAAAGATTTCGCGAAGATGAGAGGGATGGTCCTGACGCTTAGCTGAATGAGCTGGTAGATCATCCAGGTAAGGTTGCACGATGTGTTGAATATCATGGAATGCATAGGACATCGTGCGTTGGAAGGTAGCATCGGCGTTCTTCAAACCGAAAGGGAGCTTTTTGTAGGTGAAAGTGCCCCACGGACAGATAAAGGCGGTTTTGTTCTGATTGGCAGGCGCAATATTAATTTAGTTATAACCAGAAAAAACCATCCATGAACAAGTACATTTCACTTTCGGCACACTCAAGCAGTCGAGGAAATGTATACAAACACAAAGACCAAGCTCAAAAGGCTTAAAATCAAGCAAACTTTAGCAGTCCCCGGTCCTGGCGCGACTGTTACACAATAAAGCGCGCCAGTCAAGTTTGTTGTGCCAAAATGAAAAATAAGCAATCCAAAACTAGACCAACGATAACCAGATAAACCAAGAAGCAAAAATAGCAAAAGAACCCAGCCCAAAAGGCTGACCAAGCAAGCAAAAATCAAGAAACAACCGAAAAGGCAAGACAAGCTCCCCAGTGGAGTCGCCAAATTGTTGAAGAGGTAAATCCCCTCTGCGGACAGAGGCGATCCCTGCTAGCCCAGATCGGGTCTAGCAAAAATCGTCAAACGCTATAGCACAAGTTCCTAATTGCAAATAAACATACCAATGATGAAGGCCTACCTAGATTCCAACGTTATTGTTTGTAGGAGAGGTGGTGCTCTCGTTCCTTTGCTCCAGAAGATCACAATCCTCACAATCTTCGTGAATGGACACCTGCACATACAAGAAACAATACAAACACAAGCATAAAATCCAGTATATGCAACTATATGTTAGTCAGAAAAGACATAACTCATCATTATCGTAAATAATAACAAGAGTGGAACCATAACCAATAGTCATTCATTAATAATCAATGAAAGGGGAGTACAACCAATGTTCTGACGTTGGATTCTCCTTTGGAGGTTAGTCAGCAGAACATGTCTCGCAAAGCCTGTCGGGAATAAGGACAAGCCTCTCTCTTTGGATCTTGGACATCATCACTAACAGACATATTGAAGAAAGACAAGAGATGGAGTTGGACGAATAAATGTCAAGAGGCATTTGATGACTTGAAGAAGAGGATGGTTACAGCATCGATATTGAAGTTTCCTGACTTCAAAAGACCATTTGAGGTACACACATATGCTTTAGATTTCACCATAGGAGGGGTTCTTATGCAGGATGGGCATCTAGTGGCATACGAGAGTCAGAAGCTGTAGGATAGAGGACGGAGGTATCCAGTCCATGAGAAGGAGATGACTGCAATCATTCACTGTCTTTACGTGTGGAGGCATTGCCTAATTGGGAAGTCGTGTGTTGTCAAGATAGACAACGTTGCAGCAAGTTATTTTGCATCACAACTGAAGCTTTCTGTGAAGTAAGCTTGTTGGCAGGACTTCTTGGAAGAGTTTGACATGACTATTGAGTATAGACCGGGAAGACACAATGCGGTAGCATATGCCCTTAGCAGGAAGGGACAACTTGCAGCATTGGAAGGAGAAGACTAGACAGCAAGGAGTAGGAGTCGAGTTCAGATGTTAGAAGAGATGTAGAATAAGCTCAAGGAAAGTGTTGAGACCGATACTCAAGCACAAAATATAGTGAAGCAGATAAAGGAGGGGAAGACACGGAAGTTCTTTCTCCGAGATGGGTTCTTGTTCTTTAGAAATTGACTCTGTGTTCCAAAGTCATCTGGACTCACGAGGCACCTTTTGAAGGAGTGCCACGACTCACTATGGGCTGGCCACCCAGGGCAGCGTCATTCTTTGGCATTGTTGGAGAGAGGATTCTTTTGGGAGAAGATACGGGAGGATGTAGAGGAGTATGTACATACGTGCATCATTTGTCAGTAGGACAAATTGGATACTCAGAGGCAAGGAGGTCTATTGCAGCCTTTATCGATTCCTGAGAGACCATGGATGAGTGTCTCGATGGACTTCATCACTCAATTGCCACAAGTTCACGGGTATAATGGGATAATGGTCGTGGTTGATCGTTTTTCCAAGTATGCTATCTTTGTTCCAACAAAGATGCCTTGTGGAGCCGAGCTAACCGCAGAGTTGTTCTTTAAGAACATAGTGAAGTATTGGGGAAACTTATTAAGCATCGTGTCAGACCGAGATCCGCGATTTACAGGCAGATTTTGGACCACATTGTTCAAGTTAGTCGGAACAGAATCGTTTATGAGTTCGAGCTATCATCCACAGACAAATGGGCAAATTGGGAGGATCAACGCATTTCTAGAGGATAACTTGGGACATTATGTGACAGTTGATCAGAACAATTGGCTTGAAATCTTGGATATTTCTCAGTTCAGCTACAATATTCAAAAGAGTTCTGCAACGGGGTACAGTCCATTTGAGTTGGTGAATGGACAAATGCTAGTCACACCACATACCATAGTGACAGGAGGTTTGTTGAGGAGTCCTCATGCGAAAAAGTTCATGAAGGCTTGGGATCAGACCTTGGAGCTGGCACGATTGCGCTTGCACGAAGCTGCAGGGAGAATGAAGAAATGGGCAGATAGAGGAAGACGTGATGTACACTTTAGTGTGGGAGATATGGTGTTTCTCAGGATAACCGGAGATCAGTTTCAGCCACCTAAGGGGATTGCTAGCAAACTGACAAGGAAGTATGAGGGACCATTCCAAGTGAAGAAGGGAGTGGGGGAAGTTGCTTATGAGCTGGAGCTTCCACACCATATGCACATGAAGCATCTAGTTTTTCACATGAGTCAATTGAAGAGATGCAGACTTGATGTTGATCGTCCAAAGAGAGTTGAACCACCAAGAGGACCAACCATGATTGTGGACAAGCTGAACCTAGAGTTGGACAAGATTCTGAGTTTCCGAACTACAGGACTTGGTTGCCACATGAGACGGGAATTTCTTGTCAGATGGAAGAATGAACCAGAGGAAGATAGCTGGGAAACGGAGGACTCACTTTCTAGATGGAAAGAAAAGATTGCAAAGTATGATAGGAAGCTACTACAGAGAGCCGGATTGTCAGGGGCGAAAATGCCTTCGGGTGGGTTAGAATGTAATGCCTTGCGGCTGGCGAGTCGCCTGGGCACGCCCACCTGCCAAATGAAGTAGTGAACGCATGAGTTAGAAATCTGACCGAGGGCGAGACATAACGTGGATGAGTTGGTTTCCTCACTTATACACGGGTGAGTTGGAGACTTGCACCGTGGGCCAACCGAGTGATGTTGGTAAACGAGCGAGTTGAGGTGGGGCGGTCTGTGCCAAGGGTGGGCCGACCTACACTTCGGCCGAGTTTTGCAAACGAATGAGTCGGTTGGAGGATGGAATGGAGGGTCGGTCGGGTGGCACGACCATCGTTGCCCATCATATATATTGGTGGATGGAAGTATGGTGAAATCATCATTCGAACATTACTCATCCAAGAAAGAAGTGCGAAAGGTGGAGAAGAACCACAACAAGGGCGCGCATAACCGCAGGTTATGCACCCACTCACTGAGCAGGTCTACACGGAAGTCTGCACGAAGATTGATGAACGGTGGTGACACGGGTCGTGGGTTGCACGAAGGCGCCCGCCCGTCGATCGGAGGTAAATGCGGGTGGAGGGTGCGGGTAGGCGCCCGCCCGACGGTTGTGTGCGGGTGGTGGGTGCATGAAGGCGCCCACCCACGGTTGACACAATCTCGGTTGAGGAGTCTGGGTGGAGGGCCATGTGAGGGCGTGCTCGCCCGACTCGGGCAAGTGACTTGTGTGTTGAAACAGTGAAGTGGGGGTGCGACCACCGTGCAAGGCATGCACGAGGTGGGCGCCCGACACGGGTAAAACGACGGTAGAGCTTCGCTCCCGATCATTTGTAAATTCTTCAAATACATAATAAAAGATTATTATTGCATATGAATGGTGCACTCTCTACTCTTTTATGAATGTTATGATGATGTTATAATGTTAATGGATTCTGCACATTAATGTTGTTAATGAAAGATGATGAATGTTAGGTGTAGTTCGCAAAGTAACTTAACAATGGAACATGTTAACTACTTAGGCGATGTCACACCTCTGCCAATTAACGAAAAAAGAATTGGGGGCATGACACTCCTCGCTACACACCGAGGCCACCTAGGAGTCCACCCGGACAGCAGCAACGATGGACCTCGATCACTTGACCGCCTGCAGCAACAACGATGCGAAGACAGAGGAAGGAAATAAATGCAAATCAAGAGGCTCGCTACACAATACAAGAACACATCCAAACAGGAGGAGGGATCGGGAAACTCCACACCCCACGCACCCTACGTACATGCAACCTAGGAGATTTCTCATAGCTTTACCAACTGAACAATGAATAATTTTCACCTACGGCCACCTCCAGGCAAAGGAGGGAGGTCGAAGCATTCCACCTCTAAATCCTTCTTCCAGATAGCCCCCACCATCAACGTAGCAAGCCTCCTCCCCATTGGACCATGAGCGCATACACAATTGAAACAACAAATGCCCATAAATGTTGTGATTTAACATTTGCAACCGCAAAAGCCTGTCAGCCACGCAAGATGCAAGGAAAAATCCGACCACTCAATCAAACATATGGACCAACACATCTATCAAAACATCAAAGCCAATGCAACCACGAATTATGTGCACTTTGAAAGGAATGCCAACCCTTAACTTTACAATAAGGAGAACAGCACCTCACATCACCCGACTGAAAAAGCAAGCAAGAGGGAGGGTAGGTGGTTTACAACCAAAACCCTTCCACGTCCCTCTTAAATGTATGCATCTCAACCGACAATGCCAACACAGAAAGAGTACAAGCACAAGAAACCGGAACCATAAACAGCCAAACAATGAAGAGGCTAGCCATCACAGGGAGCCACACCACAACAACACATACAACTCCAAGAACTTAGAGCAGAAGGGGAATTGTTCACATATGCCTCCTAGGACAAGCATGGCCAACATTACCGCTCATGTGCTACCGAGTGGGTATGGAGAGAAGATGAAAATCGGCCACCCTACAAACAACCCAAGGCCATCGTTCGGCAAACCCGAAAACACAACTCGATTACCAAACCACCTTTCATACAGAAAGCAAAACCCTCCCCACCAAATAGGGAGGAGGTGATCAATATAATGAGGAGCCAATTTAAATGGAGCCACACATGGCTACCCAGGCCAATCAAAATTTTCTATTTTCAACAACCGAGGGGCACGATAGCGACATAGGCACGACGGAGTTTTGGGGCTTCCATCTGGGACCACAACAACGAAGGCTCAAAGGAGCCAAGCAAACTTTTAACATTTTTATCGTTCGAATGGGCAAGAGGGACGGCGACAAGCATGGCCAACATTATCGCTCATGTGCTACCGAGTGGGGATGGAGAGAAGATGAAAATCAGCCACCCTACAAATGACCCAAGGCCATCGTTCGGGCAAACCTGACAAAACAACTCAATTACCAACCCACCTTTCACACGGGAAAAAAAACCTATCACTTGTATCATTTGGACAGGCATAAGGGACCAGGATGAGCCAGGGAGCCACACCACAACAACCCATACAACTCCAAGAACTTAGAGAGCATAAGTGGAATTGTTCACTTATGCCTCCCGGGACGAGCATGGCCAACATTACCGCTCATGTGCTACCGAGTGGGGATGGAGAGAAGATGAAAGTCAGTCACCCTACAAATGACCCAAGGCCATCGTTCAGGCAAACCCAAAAACACAACTCAATTACCAACCCACCTTTCACATGAAAATAAAACCTGTCACTTGTATCATTTGGATGGGCATGAGGGGACCAGGACGAGCCAGGAAGCCACACCACAGCAACCCATACAACTCTAAGAACTTAGAAAGCAGAAGGGGAATTGTTCACATATGCCTCCTGGGACGAGAATGGCCAACATTACCACTCATGTGCTACCAAGTGGGGATGGAGAGAAGATGAAAATCGGCCACCCTACAAATGACCCAAGGCCATCGTTCAGGGAAACCCAAAAACACAACTCGATTACCAACCCACCTTCCACACGGAAAGAAAATCTGTCACTGGTATCATTTGGAGGGGCACGAGGGGACCGAGACAAGCCAGGGAGCCACACCACAACAACCCATAAAACTCCAAGAACTTAGAGAGCAGAAGGGGAATTGTTCACATATGCCTCCCGGGACAAGCATGGCCAACATTACCACTCATGTGCTACCGAGTGGGGATGGATAGAAGATGAAAATTGGCCACCCTACAAATGACCCAAGGCCATCATTCAGGCAAACTCGAAAAAAAAAAACTCAATTACCAACCCACCTTTCACATGGAAAGAAAACTTGTAACTTGTATCATTTGGATGGGCACGAGGGGACCAGGACGAGCCCAGGAGCCACACCGCAACAGCCCATACAACTCCCCAAGGACTTGGAGAGCAGAAGGGGATTTGTTCACATATGCCTCCCGGGACGAGCATGGCCAACCTTACAGCTCATGTGCTACCGAGTGGGGATGGAGAGAAGATGAAAATCGGCCACCCTACAAATGACCCCAAGGCCATCCTTCAGGAAAACCCGCAAAAACAACTCAATTACTAGCCCACCTTTCACATGGAAAGAAAACCTATCACTTGTATCATTTGGATGGGCACGAGGGACTAGGACAAGCCTAGGAGCCACACCACAACAGCCCATACAACTCCAAGAACTTGGAGAGCAGAAGGGGAATTGTTCACATATGCCTCCCGAGACGAGCATGGCCAACATTACCGCTCATGTGCTATCGAGTGGGGATGGAGAGAAGATGAAAATCGACCACCCTACAAACGACCCAAGGCCATCCTTCAAGCAAACCCAAAAAAACAACTCAGTTACCAACTCACCTTTCACACGAAAAGAAAACCTATCACTTGTATCATTTGGATGGGCACGAGGGACCACAACGAGCTCGGGAGCCGCACCACAACAACCCATACAACTCCAAGAACTTGGAGAGCATAAGGGGAATTGTTCACATATGCCTCCTGGGACGAGCATGGCCAACATTACCTCTCATGTGCTACCGAGTGGGGATGGAGAGAAGATGAAAGTTGGCCACCCTACAAATGACCCAAGGCCATCCTTCAGGCAAACCCGAAAAAACAACTCAATTACCAATCCACCTTTCACATGAAAAGAAAACCTATCACTTGTATCATTTGGATGGGCACGAGGGGACCAGGACGAGACAGGGAGCCACACTGCAACAACCCATCCAACTCTAAGAACTTATAGAGCAGAAGGGGATTTGTTCACATATGCCTCCCAGGACGAGCATGGCCAACATTACCGCTCATGTGCTACCGAGTGGGGATGGAGAGAAGATGAAAATCCGCCACCCTACAAATGACCCAAGGCCATCCTTCAGGAAAACCCAAAAACACAACTCAATTACCAACCCACCTTTCACACGAAAAGAAAACCTGTCACTTGTATCATTTGGATGGGCACGAGGGGAGCAGGATGAGCCCGGGAGCCACACCACAACAACCCATACAACTCCAAGAACTTGAAGAGTAGAAGGGGAATTGTTCACATATTCCTCCTGGGATGAGCATGGCCAACATTACCGCTCATGTGCTACCGAGTGGGGATGGAGAGAAGATGAAAATTGACCACCCTACAAATGACCTAAGGTCATTCTTCAGGCAAACCCGAAAAAACAACTCAATTACCAACCCACCTTTCACACGAAAATCCAACCGAGGAACCAAGGTGAGCATGGCCAACATTACCACTCATGTGCTACCGAGTGGGGATGGAGAGTAGATGAGGATCAGCCACCCTACAAATGACCCAAGGCCATCCTTCAAGCAAAACCGAACAAACATCTCAATTACCAGCCCACATTTCACACGAAAAGCAAGAACCAAACGAGTTTACATGGGCGCCCTCACACGACCCAACCCGTCCGAACCGAACGAGTTTTCATGGGTGCCCTCACACGACATGACACAACATGACCCAACCCGTCCCGACGTGATCCGACGGAGTTTACATGGGTGCCCACACACAACCAAAATGAAGGCACAAGGGAGAGTCGGTCAAACGAGCTACACGAACGTGCACAAAGCCCACCCCTGGTGACAATTTAGCAATTTTTTACGAGTTCGTGTGCCCAGGCACATGCTCACACTGAACAACCTGCCCGAACGAGTTTACATGGACGCCCTCAAACGACCTGCCTGAATGAGTTGACACAGATGCCCTCAAACAACCCACCCGAATGACTTTACCTAGGCGCCTACACGGCCGTAACGAAGGGACAAGGGAGAGTCGGGCAAATGAGCTGCACGAACGTGCACAAAACCAACCTTGGGTCACAACTTAGCATTTTTTATATGGGCTCATTCGCCCGGGTGCGCCCTCGCCCGACCCGCCCGAACGACCTGCTCAAACGAGTTGACACGAACACCCTCAAATGACATGCCCAAACGAATTTACATGGGCAACCACACAACTGAAACGAAGGGACAACGGAGAGCTAGGCAAGAAAGCTGCACAAATGTGCACAAAGCCAACCTCAGGTCACAACTTAGCATTTTTGTTACGAGCTCGTTTGCCTGGGCCCGCCCTCGCACAACTCGCCTGAACAAGTTTACACGTGCGCCCTCGCCCGACCCGCCCAAACAAGTTGACACAGACTCCCTCAAACGAACCGCCCGAACGAGTTTACATGAGCGCCCACACGACTGTAATGAAGGGACAAGGGAAATTCGAGCAAACGAGTTGCACGAACGTGCACAAAGCCAACCTCGGGTCCCAACTTAACATTTTTGATATGGGCTCGTTCGCACGGGGCCGCCCTCGCCCGACTCGCCCGAATGAGTTTACACGTACATCCTCGCCCAACTCGCCTGAACGAGTTGACATGGACACCCTCAAACGACCCTCCTGAACGAATTTAGATGGGCACCCGCACGACCAAAAAGAAGGGACAAGGGAGAGCCGGGAAAATGAGCTGCACAAAGCCAACCTCGGGTCACAACTTAGCATTTTTTATACGGGCTCGTTCGCTCGGGCGTGCCTTCAACCGACCCGCCCTGTAAGGACCTACAGTCCGTGCGATGCGAACGATGAGTTGCGGCTAAGGCAAACGAGTGAACGATGGAAAGTGCACGTGGAGAAGTTTAGCCGAGCGAGTTTATACCGTGGGGATGAGTTGGCAAGTCACCCAGGGGCTGACCTCATAGACTTGAGTTTCGAGCGAAAGTTGGGTTGGCGTTCCTATGTGATGGGCGGGCCGACTAATGAAGTTGAATGAGTTGTAAGTATGAGGGCGTCGGCTGAACGAGTTGGACGAGTCGACCGGGTGGCACGACTCGCCCGACTGCCCATATATATGGAGGGCATAGATTGGAGCAAAGGCATCGATCAAATCACAACGAACAAGCATTCAAGCAAAGAGCTGAGGTGAGAAGGTGCAGGAGTAACCATGGAGGAGCCGGCTTAAGGCGCAGGTCGAACATCGATTGGATGCGCCCACCCACCGGGCAAATGGCACAAGCTGCACGGGTTGAAGGTTTGATTGGCAGGCAGGCCACGCGAAGGTTCGCCCACTTGCGGTAGGCAGCATGGGTGAAGGGTCGCACGGCGTGCCTACCCACGGTTGTAACATAGGTGGAGGGTCGCACGAAGGTGCACCTGCCCATCTGTTGATGACACGGGTGGAGGTTTCACGAAGGCGCCCGCCCATTGGTTAAGTGTGCGAGTGGAGGGCTACACGAAGGCACCTGCCCACCGGTTGGTTGTGTGAATGGGTGGACGGCACAAAGGCACCCGGTCGTCGGTTGGAAAACTTGGGTGGAGGGTGAATGAAGGCGCCCGCCCGTCGGTTGGAAAAACGGTGAACTCGGGTAGGGGTGAAACAAAGGCGCCTGCCCGCGGTTGGTGATCCGTGTGAGGCTGCACGAAGGTGTTGTTGGGTGGAAAATTTGGTTAAGTGTGGAATGTAAGAGTGACCACCGGGCAAGGCGTGCACGAGGTGGACAACTTGTTGGCAAGACACGAAGTCAGAATTTTGGCTAAGTATGAAACTTGGGGTTTCCAAGGTATACTTGTAAAATTGTAAAGTTGTTAATATATTGAAATCGGGCAGACTCATTGCTCAGGGAGTTGCCCCTCCCTTTATACTGTTGCAATTGTGTTATTTATGTATAATTGTTGTGGATGATGAATGTGTACGAGTGTTCATTAGTATAAAGGAATAATAATAATACTCGGTGAAGAAAAATAAAACTAAGTATTGAATGTTAAGGCGTAGTCCATGAACATAAGTATTGGTGAAAAGAAAGTGTTCGGTGGTGCCGCACCTTGGTATAAGCAGTTGAAATACTACCGCAAGTGTAGGGGCATGACAGATGGTATCAGAGCAGTTGATTTGGGCATTGAAGGTTGAAGTTGCGACACATCTACACTAAAGAGCAAATGGTTTTAGAGTTGATTCAAGGTTGAAGAAGATTGACAAAAGGAGTTGATACACACCTTGACAGTTGGTGACAGTGGAAGCAGGTACTTGCAGGCGAAGGAAGCTGGTTTCACATAAAAGTGAGAATAAGAGCTGGTTCGGTTTTGCAGGGAACTTATTGAAGCTGGTGGATGGTCTATACTAGATCACAAAGAAGGAAGTTGTTAGCAGAGATGGTAGGTGAATCTCATTTGGAAACAGGAGAGTCTAGCCACAATGTGATTTTAGCTTTCATTGAAAGGATATTGGAAAGAATGGAGGAACTGGAGTCTTACTGGACAACAAAGATGAACTTGTTCATGAAAGATCAAGAGGATACTTCGAAGATGAGTGAAGAACTCGATGAACTCCAGACTCATAATGAGTACACTGATCTTAAGTGTACACAACTTGAAGATAAAGTCGAGGAGATTGAAGAAGCGAGAGATCGAGGTTTGGCAGAAATCTTGAACTTGCATAAATCTCTTGATGGAGCCAGAGATGAGATCGCGGTGTTGAATAAAGTTGTGGGGCATAAGTCAGGTGGAGGAGTGCCTCATGTGAAAGTCAAGGAACCAGAATCTTATGATGGTGCAAGAAGTGCGAAGACTCTTGGTAACTTTCTTTGGGATATGGAGCAATACTTGGAACACTTGGGTCTATCCGATGATGAGACAAAGGTGAAGGTAGTTGCATAATTCTTGACGAAGGATGCTAAGATGTGGTGGAGAAGAAGGATGGATCAGATTGCCAATGGTAGTGCTGATGACATAACTTCGTGGGATGACATGAAGAAGGATTTGCATACCCACTTCAGTCCTCAAGATGAAACATGGGAAGCAAGGATGAAGATTAAGTTTATCAAGTAGATAGGGAACCTACAGACATATCAACGAGAGTTTGCAAGTGCAGTTCTGGAACTTCCTGACGTGGTGGAGAGGGACAAGGTGTTCAACTTCATTATTGGATTGAAACCTTGGGCTCACAATGAAGTGAAGAGGCAGAAGATTAAGACACTTGAGGAAGCTTTTGTTGATGTGGATCGTTTGGTGGAGCATTATGATGAAACTTCTGATGAGAGGAAGAAGAAGTTCGATAAGCCGAAAGAGAAGAAGAAGGATGATGCTTCGAAATCGAATGATAAGACGAAGACGAAGAAACCTTTGAAGTGTTGGATATGTGTTGAACCACATACAATGAAGAATTGTCCTTCAAGACCGAAAGTGGTCGCTATTGCACAATCTAATACGAAGAAAGAAGAAGATTTTGTGGGGATGATGCAGATTCTTCGAGCTGCTGCTGCTACAGAGGTGGTCTCTCAGAGAGATCCTAAGAGGAATAATTTGGAGTATGTCCAGATGAAGATTGGGAGTGCTAGTGTACTCACTATGATGGATAGTGGGGCTACTCACAACTTCATGAGTGAGGATACTGCAAGAAGGATTGGGCTGAAATTTGTACCGGTGAAGGCATAAATGAAGACAATGAATTCTCCTCCTGATTTTGTACTTGGTGTAGCTGAAAGAGTGGACACAACACTAGGTGAGTGGACTAGGAAAATTGACTTCACAATAGTGCGGATTTATGACTATGAAGTTGTACTGGGGATGGAATTCTTGAAAAAATATGATGTTATGATTGTTCCACATTTGAAGAAGTTGTACATTTACGATGGAAGGGAAGATGTACCCATTGGTGTTCCAACCATTGGTGTGACCAGACCTGATTGTAAACTATTAGTGATGCAGATGGTGGATGAGAAGTGCATGGATGACATGTCTAAGCGATTGTCTGCTATTGAGGTAAAGCTTACCGAGCAGTCATTGGTTATCAGGACACTATCCGATAGTATCTTGGATTTGTCGAGAAGGCTAGAGGAGGTTGAGGATGATGATGACGAGGAGGTTTATGTGAGACCGAATATCCATGAGGAGGATCAGGTTGCATATCTACAGAGGATGGAGGTAGAGAATCCTCACAAGGATTGAGCTTATTAGTGAGGGTGAGCCTTCTGGCTCTACTCCCTCTACATCTTCTTAGTTGACATAGACGATTGGGCTCATTGTTGAGCTGCTCATGGCCATGAGTCCTTGAAACAGGTTGAGCAGGTATGATAGATGATGCAAGAATAGTTTGGCATTAGCATCATGACATGTTGCAGATGGGATGGATTTTCCATGGACCTGAGCATGGGAGAGACTCTTGGTGAGTCCAGGATGTGGAAAAATCTGAGAAATACTGGTATAGCCATAAGGATGGACATTCTTATGATTTGAGCATGATAGTTGGACTGATCACCCGACTAGTTTGAGTCATGAGGGCTAGCAGTGTACCAGAGAGATGTTGGCATTATGTTGGAGTATCTGATGACAATTCACAGGATGGGATGACACATGGTGGAGACAGTTGTTTTACATATATTGCAGGGATGTTGCAGTGTATGGACTGATCGATATCATGGACCAAGGATGAGATAGTTGAGATGATGATCTTGGTGGCAAGATGGTTACCGGGATGACATATTATCGAGGACAACAATGACTTCAGCTGGAGGAGGATGTAAGGACCTGCAGTCCGTGTGATGCGAACGACGAGCTGCGGCTAAGGCAAATAAGGGAACAATGGAAAGTGCACGTGGATAATATAGCCGGGCGAGTTTATACCTTGGGGATGAGTTGGCAAGTCACCCACGGGCCGACGCTCGGGGGTTGTCAGTTGCAAGAAAGATTGTAGTGTAGTTGGCCTATGCTTGGGTGGAGAGTTGAAGTCCCTCTCTCAATTTTCGATCATTCAAGCTATGTAGATAGGTCTATTTACTTATATTTCACTGTGAACAATGAATGTTGTTGTTATCTATCATAACATTATATGTATATCAACACATATTGTAGGGGAATGTGTTATTCTTAGTGGTTTGCAAAGAGATGGTTATGTGAATGATTGGAATGGTTATGAGAGGTTGAAGGCCTCTGTGTACGAGTGTTGGTATCATTTTGAGGGTCGAGCTATTTACATGATCATGTATGTATGTTTAATATGCTAATTTTAATAATTACAAAGTCTAAAATTCATTGTTTTGTATGACATGGATTTTATTTTTTTGTGTTTAAAGACTGTTGAAATTATGTAAATGATGTTGTGTGTGGCATGTTGTATTAGTACACCTGATATAAGCCGACTGGGACCCATTCTAGGCCATTACATGTTATTGTGTTGAATTTTACAGAGCAATGTTAGTTATGGTTTAACTAAGTATTGATGTCTGATAATGGTATGATGTTGAATTTATTTGTTATATTTCTAGCTTAGATTAGGTCTGAATTGTTGGAGTTGGAATGAAGGTTTCATTCTTGGGAATTCAGTGTTTTGAGTAACATGGTGCATCAACCTAAGTTGGGTTAAGTCCCTGGAAATTCCCTGCAATTTTTTAAGAATGAAGAATTGTGGAGAATGTGGTTGTATTTGGGCATGGATGTATCATTGAAACAATCTCCTTTATTCATGCTTGATACAATGTTGGTTTGGAGGATGTGTTTGGGAGTTTGAACATTCTAGCATAATGCCATTTGTATAGGTGCATAGGATCCAAGTTCAATTTGGTCTCGATATGTGTGCAAACCAAACTTCCAACATAATCCGGTGGGGGCCCGTTGTTTACCACTTGGCATAGGCATAGGTATGAAACATCATGGTAGGTGGATGCATCTAGGAATATGGAGCATTTGGCAGTGATCTCAAGGTTAAAGCCTAGGAGGCTCAGGTGTGGGCCAAACTTGGATTGTGTTATGGGTCGACGGAAATACGGACGTGTCCAAGGGTCTGGAGGTCCAGGAGTTCTGCCAAGCATAAATGGATTGTGCACTCCTATTTTCTCTACAGCTAGATACAAAGAGAAATATGTTATTTCATGAGGATTCAAGCAGATTGGGACCTGTGAGGGATGTTTATGTGGCATGTGCCATATATAAATTAATAGAAATTTTATACTACTGATGAATTCGAACTAAAAACAAGAGATTACAAATTTCCTCTACGATTTTTTGGAATGGAAAACACAATTTAGAAACAAATGCAATGACATGCAACCATCAACACCACAGGAACAAAATGATTTACAGGGGAACCAACTGGGAAAAACCCCTTTATTTCTTTTCATTAATCAAATGAGATGATATCAGTTACATAGATTATCCTAGTCCACTATTATTGAAGAGCAATTCATATTTTAGATAAACATATTACTTTTAACAACATCATTAGTATGATGTTTGAATAGTAAACTTTTCACGCCATTGCTTGCTCTTAAGGAGCATATTTGCCTCCCCATCTATTAAGTGATACATTTAAGGATTAAATGTAATCAGAGCTTATTTTAGCATAAAAAGATTAACTGAGAGATAGGAGGTCTCATTTTGATCTGACCTATTATTATCATGGGTCCTAAGAGATGCGACATTACCGCTACTGCTCACCAAGCCAAGGTAATGGATTTTGGTTGTAAGGCTCAAAGACAAGAGGTCTCATCATCAGCTGGCTTGTTTTCTTCTGATAGTTCTTGTGAATGGCACTATCACCATTTGGTTAACAAACCATGTATAAATTATGGTGTAGATTTGCAATTGCTCATGAAATTTTAATCAAAATCACAAGGCACAAGCCTACTCTACTGATATGCAGAATTCAATTCACAATTTAGAACATCAATCACAAACATGCAATGAGAAATAACACACATGCACACAATATTTTTCCAGGGGAAAGAAATCTGCTAAAAACCCCTAAGCCTACTTGCATTAATCTAATGAATAGATATGTATTACAATTGCTTTGATCAACTAAGCACAACCTGCAAGTGAGTAACCTATCTCTTTTCTCACTGAGAAGCTTCGACCCAAACTTAGTCAATTTCTGCCTCTGCTTGAGCCCCTATTTCCTTGCGTGATTCCTTGAGAAATCAGGCCCCTATTATTTAGGAAATTCCTCAAATTGATTATGCAAATCCCAAGGTTGATCATATGACTACTTGCAATACCTATACACTCAAGACTAGTCTACAACTGATGCTACATTTCCTTGGATCTCCACCATGGCTGGGGAATTTGAATTCTCTGCCTGCACCAGCGATTGTGGATTTATTAATCAATTAATTGAGTGATCACTGAGTTAGACTGAAGTCTCACTACACAATTGACCTTCCACTAGTTCCTCCAACAATTAGAACTAGTTTAATTGAAAACAACTTGAAATAATTGACCTTGATTGCTGCAAATTAGAAATCACACATGCTTAATTGAACTCTAACTCCTCCATCTTGAATTTACTGAGTAGACTAATAATTCATGCCACACAATTTAACTGCATCCAAGTTGTCTCCTTATGTGGAAATTCGAATTTTTTCAATTTAATTAAGGCAAAATCAAATTGAGAATTTCTTGTTGCATTTTTCAACTCTCCCTCTCAACAAGAAAGGGATTATCAACCACCCCTATATTGCACCCATGGAACTCTAATTGCCCTCTTGATAAGGCCTTTGTCAAAATGTCAACATCTTTTTCCTCTGTCAGAATATATTGTAGCAACATGGTCCGCTTATGCACAGTGTCCCGCAAATGGTGATACCAGATATCTATATGCTTGGACCAATCGTGAAATATAGGATTCTCAAATAGATTGATACAACTCTGATTATCACAATAAATCATAGTTGGATCCATCATCTGACCACATAGTTCTTCAAGTATCTTTCTCATCTAGATCACCTCACATGTTGCTTGACTTGCATCCATGTATTATGCTTCTACCGAGCTAAGTACCACATATCTTTGCTTTATGTTGAACTAGGAAACTATTGCGGACCCAACACTGAAAATTCCACCTTATGTACTCTTTCAATCGGATGGATTCCCTGCATAATCTGCATCTGTGACGCCACAAAACCTCACTCCCTTTATCCGTCTGTACCATAGTTCAAACTAGGTAGTGCCTCTAAGGTACTGTAAAACATACTTAGCTTCCTTCCAAAATAATTTGGTTGGCCTAACCATAGCTTGGCTCAGTTGATTGACCGCATAGCACATATATGGTCATGTGTTCACAAGATACATTAGTGAACCCACTAATTGCTGATAAATAGTAGCATCCACTTCCTCACTTGAAGTGGCATCGTCCTTCCTCTAGTTGGTTGCTAGAGGTGTCTCCATGGGTTTACAACTCTCCATGTGAAGACTTTGTAGTATTTCATTTGTATACTCTCCTTGAGACACAAATAGTTCCCCATCGCCTTGCCATACTTCCAACCTAACGAAGTAGTGAATGTGATTCGAATTTAAACAGGAACACAACAAATTACAGATATAACCATAAATACAGAGATGCAGTAGAAATAACACTTCTTTTCATTAATATCAAATAATGAAATATGCTTACAAACAGAATGGAAATGAGACTAGCTCGGGCAATGTTAGCTTATCTCTGAGAAGAGATGTGGCAGCTACATACCTCTCAACTCAGTTACAATGAGGCTCAAGGGCCTTTTTATTATTGAAAGAGAAAACCCTAAACAACCAAAACCCTAACCCGAGGAGATGTAACACCAAGATTTTATGGGTCTCGTTGGGTTTAGTTGGGTAGGCAACTTCCCGGGGTCGTAACTTGGTCATATTATCTCTGTTTGACGTGTGTGATACCTTGTTGGAAAGATTTCTTCGAGGACTACAACTAAAAATATGGTTTCAATGAAATCACCCAAAGGAATATTGCCAAAAAAATGTTGTTTAGGGCCTCAAAATGACTCGGGAAGTTCAGGACCCGAAAACTGCCAAAAATAGTAAATTGTGCTACAATTAAGGAAACTAAAAAAATCTGACAGAACAATGGTGGGGGTCTAATTGGAATAGGAAGGTGGCCACCAATATCCACCTGGATCAGCATGAGACCCATGTCCTCCATTTCAAATTCCCTTGCAAGATCTGATCAATTGCTCATCACCAATCAAAATCAAATCATCAACATATAAGACAATAATAAATAATTTACCTTCTACCAAGATGTGATACAGTTTTTCCTCTGCTTCACTTTTGGTGAAGCCTAAATCGGTGAGATAATTGTCCATCTGTGTGTAACAAGCACGGGGTGCTTGTTTGAGACCATACAACACTCAGTTGAGTCTGCACACATGAGGCTCTCGATCAAATGTCTCAAAGCCTTCTCATTGCTCGATGTACACCTCCTCCTCAATAACTGCATTAATAAATGTTGTTTTTACATCCATTTGGTGGATCTTCCAACCCATCTGCACAGCCAAAGCAAGAACTGCTTTAATGGATGAATACCTTGCTAAAGGAGCAAAGGTCTCCTCATACTCAATTCCCTCAACTTAAGAGTACCCCTTGGCCAAAAATATGGCCTTATACTTCTCTATGCTTTCGTATATTGCATTCTTAACCTTAAAGATCCATCTCAAACCCACAACTGATTTATCTGTCGGTCTTGGGATAACTTCTCAAACATTGTTCTTTATAATGGATTTGTATTCCTCCACCATTGCATCAACCCATAGTGGTTTCTCTATTGCTTCCTCAAAAGAGGATGGCTCAATCTCTATAAGCTCATTCATTAGATCCATGTAGCCAATGTACCCCTCATGTCTCCTTCTCTTCCTGCATAGATTTGAAGGAGCTCCCACATTCTCCCTCGCATCCTACACAAGTCTATCAACTTCTCTGGTTCTTTTTCTCCCTTCTCTGGATGGTTCTGCTTGAGGGGATGTCTCCACTCTCTGATCCTGAATTTCTGTCTACTCCACAATTTCCTGAGGCTCCTCTTTTGGAGCTAAAATCTCCTCTTCTAGTGGGGTTTTAAGCTCCCTCTCAAGAGAGCATCACATCGCTTTCTCCTCATCAAAATTTACATCCCTTCGCACAATTGCCATTATGAGGGATGGCAAGTACACACTGTAGGTGTGAGGAGTTTATGTGAAACCCACAAATAATCCCAACTCTATTGTCTACTCAAGCTTCTTCCTTGATTCTTTGGAGACATGGTAGTAAAAAGAGGCTCCAAAAATCTTGAAGTGCGACACAATCGACTTCCTCTCTGAGAAAGCTTCCTTTGGTGTAATGATTCCAAGAATCCGATGTGGAATTTGGTTTTACAAGTAGACTGTTTTGTTTCATGCCTCATCCCACAAATGCAGAGGTAGGCCTTGGTCATGTAAAATAGCTCTCGCAGCTCCCACAATTCTACGATTATTTCTCTTAGCCACCCCATTTTGTTGTGGGTTGTGGGGTGTTGTCTGTTCTCTTTGAATACCTTCTTTCGCACAATCTTTTTTTAATTCATTCAAAACATACTCACCTTCATTATCTATCCTGAGAGCCTTCACCTTCTTCCCTATTTCTTTCTCAACTAGTGCCTTGAATTCTACGAAATTGGAGAATGTATCATCTTTCTTCTACATGAATAAGATCCAATGCTTCCTTTAGAATTCATCAATAAAAATGACAAAATATATACGTCTGGCAGTGGAGGTTGTCGAGAAAGATCCATAGACATCAAAGTGGATCCTTTCCAAAATTGCATGTACTTCCCCAAATTACATCCTTCGCATGCATCTTACTTCTCAAGTTCTCCTTTGGGGAGGCTAATGGTTATTTGCTGCATAATATTTAAGGTGCCATGATTCAAATGACAAAGTCTTTTATGCCAAAGTTCACTGGCATTGCGACTCTGCACTTTCTCTCCCTTAGTGCTTAATGCAGCACAATCTTCCACATCTAATTTATATATGTTCTTCACATGAACCCCGGCCTGTTTCACCTATCCCATGGCTATGTGTCTCAAGAATGCTTTCCCTTTACTAAGATCACATCATACCCACGATCTTCCAAAACTGAAACAAATATGAGATTCTTCTTTAGGCCTAGAACGAACATGACTTTCTTGAGTCTAGGAGGGGATCTTGACTCCCACTGAAATGTGACTATACCAATCTCGATCACATTATACCTTCCGTCGTCCCCCAAATCGATGTGCATCTAGAGATATTTCTCCTAAATGTCATTGAAAAAGTATCTACACCCTGTCAATGTGATGGTCATGCATGTGATAAGGGTGAATTCAAGCTCGAACTGTGAAGCGAAAGCTTCACGTATTGCTGTTGAAAATAATACTGAGAGGGGGGGTGAATCAGTATTATCTAGTTCTTTTAACAAATCTTCCTTATTTACACTTTGAATTATTTTTGCATATCAGTACCATAAAATAATGAGCAAGAAAAACAGACAGTCACATAAAAGAACACCAGATATAAGGTGGAAACCCAATGTGGGTGAAAACCACCTGCTGCAATATGTCTCTATCTTCTTTCAAATTAGAAACTCCTTTTACAATGGTCTTGTACTGGTGGAGTCCTTTA
>APFE031611753.1:0-34314 GCA_000404065.3 Pinus taeda
ATTTATACTAAATTTATAATGATTTTATTTTTAAAATCTATAAATAGTATTTAAATACAATATTTATCCTTCTATTAGGTTTTGTGTTTTATCTTTAAATATCTAAAGATATTTGTTTCTTTAACACAATAGCTCTCCTTCCATTACTTTTGTGTTTCATTTTTTAATTTTGTATATTCAACTTACAGGGGTGAGCTGGCATTCTACATATAATAACTATTGCCATCTTCGTTTCATCAATTATCCATCAAGTTTAATTTTCTTCTTCAACTTTCTAATAAATATTTCTAAATTAAGAAATAAAACTAAAAAATGTCAAAGTATTGAATTATATAAAATACAATTTCTTTTGGTGTAATATTTTAAATTTTGAATCATAAAGGTAATGTCATCATTATCAATGAATTTTCCAATGTAGAGGGGATGCAATCAACAATCCATTGAGGACATAAAGCAGTCTCAACTCTCAAACATCTCATAAATGTATAAAGCTCGTGTTATGATGCTACTGGTATTCATGGAATTCCTGGAACTATTGCAACTTTTAATCACATGTATCATCCCTTGGATGATAGTTATCTTTGACTTGATTTTGTTTTGAATGGAAACACGTTGGAGGAGGTTGATCAATTCCCATCATCCATGGACAAGGGTCAGGAGAAAACACCAGGGACCATGAGGCTTTTTCTCATTTTGAGAGGTGATTAATTATGATGCCACTGGAATGCCATCGAACTAGGCTACTGAGGACTCGAAGAACGTATGCTTGTGGAATGGTATTTCCTGCAAACAACACACGAGAAGAGTGGTTGCCATAATATTCCTCAATTATAAGGTTGGAAGGTACCCTTTATCCGTCTCTTGGCAACCTCTCGTTATTGCCCACTTTGAATCTTTTTCATATAATATTTCATAGAAAGAATTTCATTAGAATTTGGATAGCTTAAAGCACTACTGGAATATTAATTGACATCCCCTTTATTTTGCAATGGGTTTTAATCCAAAATCTTTGTCTAATTGCACACACCTCAAATGGATTCAATTTCCATATAATGTTTGAGAGAAGACCATCCAACAGGATTAGGGTTTTGGAGAAGAACCACAACACTGCACGCCTCTGGCTGGTCTCATCTTTATGCATTTTTTATTTGAAATGAAATCACAATAATATATTTGAACCTTTGTACCTGTTCGGATTTGTCAACAGTGGATGTTACATGAAATGCTCAGATAATTGGCTAACAAGTCCAGAGTAATTGTTGACAAAGAGGAACATGTATTTTCCCTTTCAGACAAATGGTAGGCTCTTAAGGCTTCTTATGTTGTTGTTAAACAAGTATACTTTGTTCATTTCACCAGATATGCCAGACATTTATGATTGCAAATTCTTAGAACTTGTCATGGTGAATCTACCGTTGGATAAAACCAACACCATAACAAACCAACTTCAAATATCCATTTAGATCAACACCTGAAAAATTATTATAATAATTAAATAAGATCTATGATCAATTCAAAAATACAAAAACCATATGAACAATTAAGGGAAACAAAACCCACTTCTCAACATAAAATTCTAAGGTCACTGAAAAAGTGATAGGTACCCGCAAAATTATAGTTACTGCATTTTCAATTAAACCCATTAGCTTGATAGAGTTAGCCTAGGATTCTGGCCCTAGTGATCAAGAAGTGATTACACCAAAAAATATTGTTTTAGAAGCTGCAAATTTTGTGTCCATATTCTCATTGAGAAGCACACTGGATATAGTTGGCTGAGGAACAATGAACAAAGAGAACTGACATAGATACTAGAAAGCCTCTGTCCAGTTGTCACTGAGTATTAACTAAAACTTTGATGCAAATAGCCAAAAATTGTAAAATATAGACAAAGAAGGGATTAGAATGAGAACAAAGAACTGCCATCGGCTGAAAATCTTGGTTCAACTCTCAAAACAGTAGTTTCTTTAGCTATTATGCCACAGATTATATGCATATAGATTTAATGTCAACTCATGATGGCTTCTTATATCTTGCTATTGAGACTACTTCTACCTAGGCTTAAGAAGGCAAACTGACTGAAATTTGCAATGGCTTCACCAGTGCAATCCTTAAAACCATGTGCCCATATAACATCAGATCTGTTATTTTTATAGCAGTATCAATGTAATGGTGGTATCCATTGAATGAATCCACAAACACTATCCAAAAATTACAGATCTGGGGTTAAATAAGAGTTCAGTCTAACTGGATCCAACTCAAATAGATACAAAGAATAAAGATGGGTTCAACAACTCAAACAAGTTGAAGCACTTCCACTAATACCATTAATAGTATGGACCCTCTCAAACTTTTATATACAAAAGTTTCATCCATTGAAGGTGAGCATAATTAAACATTGCTCTCGAAATAAAACCCCACAATGAACTAAAACTGAGGTCCTATATTCCCCAGGACAACCTTATGCTACACAAACTCTGATGGAATTCTTTTAGTTTCAAATATTTTTTATGAGAAAGATTAAGAGTGAGCAATATCTAGAGGCTATCAAGAGATGGGGAAAGGGTACCTTCCAATCCTAATTGCGAAAAGATTATGAGGACCACTTCTCTGGTGTGCTCTGTGCACCAAATAGCATTCGATGAACATGTGTTCTGTGAGTTCTCAGCAGTAAATTTGGACATCAAACCAGTTGAATCAAATTTAATTGTCTTTCTGAAGGACAAAAGCACCTCCGTGTCTATGAATTTCTCAAACCACTCGCGTCCATGGATGATGTGAATTAACGAACTTCCTCCAGCGTGCGTCCATTCAAACAAATTCAACACAAGAAAACTACCACCCAAGAACTCATACAGATCATCATATAAACGATCTTCTTAATAATCTAAATATGGCTTCTTAGAGTGACTAATAGTTGCAGCAGTTACAATGGTTGCAGCCATGGGGGAGGCCATGACCACAAACCATAGAAGCAGCATAAGAAAAACTCCATATGTTTGTATGTCTATAAATAGATACAAATTTCATAAGGACTCTCTCGTGGCATATGGGTGCAAAATGAATGGTCCACATGAGTTTTGCCTCATGGAATTAGATAAAGTGGGATTAGGTGTAGAATGCTAAATTAACTTTTTGACACACCTCAAATTGTGGAAGACAACCCACTGTTTTACTGTAGCTCAAGAGCCAACAACTTTATTTTGTTAAATATGTTTGGAAGTGTTTTTCTAGGCCGAAGAATTGTCTGGATAGTTAGAAGTGGTTGGAATTTGGGAAAAAACAATTCAAAAAGAACTTGTAGCAACAATTTTTGAATCATGTTTTTTATAAAGGAAATAGATTAATGCCATTAAAAATTTCTGAGACACCCAAAACCTTAAAATTTAAATCTCTACATAATTTTACCAAATATTACTAAAATTTCCATGATTTTCAAAACAACAAAAAATAGTCTGTGGGAATTTCCATGATTTTCAAAGAAAAAAAAGCAGTGTGGTGAGTTCCACTTAGACCCAATTCCACGTGTGATGAAAAGTCAGTATCAAGATTGGAATTTGAGTTGTTGATCAACCCATAGAATTTGAATAGCATATATGATCACAAACCTTTTTATGATATTTTCCTTTATGATGGTGGTGTTATCACTCCAAAATTTCTCTAGAGTTGTTATGAAAGAAATGATAGAGGTAACCAAAAACCTACTTTGGAGATTAGGATCTAGCCTTTCTAATGCTCAGAGAGGGCTCTCTCTTTATGATTTAACTTTGTTTGGTTAATTGATTTTAGGCTAGTTATGATTGTACTTGGGTTTTGATTTAGATTTGGTGGTGGGATCACTGACTTAGATGGGTAGAGGGATGTCTTTTACCATTGGGATATGGGGTCAAGTGTCAAGCAAACAGGACTAGATCAAGTTCTAAAGATAGTGTTTACATGGAAAGGTAGCTGAGTAAATTCAAATCTTAAGGCTGGATGGTGAAGTGATTTTCAATCGGATTCAACGAGAAATTAACGGTTCATTAAACCAGATAATGATAGAAATGGTAGGGTTTAATCGAAACTAGGGAACAATGAAGGATTCTCTAATATAGATATCAGAAGAAAACATTGAAATGATTAACTATTCAAGACAGAGTGTACTTAAACAAATTCTGTAATATAATTCTAGCTAATTCATTCAATTTAGATAACATGAAATTTGTAAAATACTTAATAAAATAACATTTTGAAAAAATAAAATACTTCAGTGAAGTAGATCAACATATGAATCATGTAATGCAATCTCTTTATTACTTAGTCCAGTCTGCTGATATGAAAAATTGGTACAATAACCCTCATGTTTCAGATCAATACAACTATAGAAATGTCTATCAATCCACCCTCAATACTTTGAATTATGAAGTATTTATACAAAAATAGTTTACAAAATATCCCAAACTATCATGGGAATTAATCTAGGAAAAACAGATATCTTCACACAAGAAGATAGAGGCAAATATTCAACCATTGTAATATGTCCCTATTTATTAAGCTCTACAGTCTTATTCTTTGATCTTTTGTTGTTTATTCTCCTTTGTTGTTGGTCTTCCATGCTGAATTTTCTTTTTACTTTGTATTTTAATTGATACTCTTTCATTTGACACTCTTTCATATGAGCTGGCCTTCTACTTTTCGTTTACTACTCTGTTTTCACTTTTAACATTGCATTTTTACAGTAAGTCATTTAATTTCTCCCAAATGTCTGCATCTGGTAATTTAATATTTACCATTTTCTTGTAAATTTCATCAGCTTCTATGCACTTAACAAAGGTGGGCCAGTTCACAGAAAGGTGTTTTATCTCATGTTGTAGGTAAAATAGGTTATCAACTGTCTAGTACAAAACCTTTCATGTGGGCATCCCCTTCATAGAGGAATTATTGGCTTGATCTCTTGCCACCTCTCTGATTTTCCTGTTGTAGTTTTCCTCTGGCATCAATCTGTCGTTTA
Organism: Pinus taeda; assembly: GCA_000404065.3. Lineage (NCBI taxonomy): Eukaryota > Viridiplantae > Streptophyta > Pinopsida > Pinales > Pinaceae > Pinus > Pinus taeda. The sequence goes on from APFE031611753.1 coordinate 4,988, forward strand.
TCACCAAGGGATTTGGCAGACCTTTCTGCCTTAAAGGTTCATCATTAAATTCCTATTGGTGAGCACTTTTTTCACCTCTAGTATGGTGCTAGTCCTGTCAGCTATGTCCAGCTCCTGCAATTCATATTTATTTTTAGAGTTAAGAAAGTGGATTATTTTGGTGGCTTCTTCTGGCATGTCTCCAAGTTCAACCCTAACTCTCTGAATTGCTTTTGTAGCCTCTTTGAATAAATAATTTTTTTCAAATATGACTTGTATATATGGCCAAATATCATTGATAGAGTCAATGATATTGGCCCATAGTTGTTCTTTAGCTTGGCCAAGTGGCTCCTTCAATGTTAGCTCTTTCTCTATATTCTTCATTCTTTCAGTCAACCTAGTTGACTTCTCGACTTCTTTCTTGTGCATAATATGTGCCAGTTTCTTCTCATCCTCCAGACTTGTTATTTGTTCTTTTAGTTTATTTATCTTTGTGGTTTGAATGGACATGTCCTCCATTGCTTTGACCAATTTATTTTCCTCATCACTTGGTTGAGGTGCTACTGTTGTTGAACCTGTTGCTGATGTAGATGTTGTTGGAGTTGGAAGTGTTGTAGCCAGTGGAGCTGTGGGATCCAATGAAGCTGCCAAGGTTAATGGTATTATTGTAGTGACTCTTGGATTGGCAGTGATAGTGGCAATCTCAAGGCTAGCCTGTTTTAACTGTATCAACTGTCCAACTCATTCTCCATTTCTTTTAATTGATCATTTAATTGGAGAATGAGCTCCATCATCTCCTCTTACTGGGTTTGACTCTCAAGGACCTGCTTGGTCTGTGGATGCTCCGGATGAGGAAACTTCAGTTGCCTCTCCAAAGCAATAATATTCTCATTTTTCCTTTTTATTAGTTTCTCTGCAGCCTTGACGTCATTGGGATTATACCCAAGCTCAATAACCAAGTCTTCCAGTGACTTGATTCTATTGCCCTTGGCCTGTGAGGATGCCTTTTCCAACTTACACTGTGCTGTGATATTATCTAGTGAGCCTTGGAGTTTATGCATAGTCATTTTTTTATTTCTCATGGTGGTATAAATCATCTCTCTTGCCTGCTTATGGAACTCAATTTGGTCAATAGGGTGAACATCCCTAGCCAAAACTTCAAATTTAGTCTTCTTATGGTTTGATGATGATTTGGGTAGCTGGACTTTAGGTTGCATGAATGTCATTTGCATTTGACCTATTTTAATGCCAAAGGCTAACATTAGTCTATTTTGATTGGCAGATGTTTATTTGATGTACCGGGCATAAGTCTCAACCTTCAATGCCTCATTCCTTAAATTAATTTCCTTTTACTTCTCTTTAATATCTTTCTCTTTATCCATAGGCTTGCTGGATGAAGAGACTTCAATGCTGATTTGTTTCTCAATAATTTGGGTGTTTGAGGTAGAAGGCTTGTGTGTTTCTTCTGAAACTGCTAGGCCTTTAAGCCTTCCAACCATTGTGTCAGTGTCAGTGATTTACATTGTCCCAATGGTGTCTTCTTGCTCAGTTACAAGATTAAGCTTGGGCCTCTTCTTGTAACTGATCTCAAACCTTTCATCTGTAGTGTCCATTGCTGAGCGAGGACCTTCTTCCCTGGTTCTTTTCACATTTATGTCTTCATTTGCTGGATTCTGTAGGGTGGAAGTAATAGTCATCTATTCTTCTAGGGTTGGAACCTACAGAAAGGAACTAGTATCATTCTACTTTTCCACATCTATCAAAGTATTCTCCATATCTACTACAATATTGTCCACATCTATTAAAGTTTTTCCAACCATTCTAACTGGTTGGAAAATCTCTCAATGTCTAGCGTAGGATCATGTATGAAAGGACTCAATTTGAATTTGAGCCTTAGTTTATTTATGACTCCATGAGGGTCATATTACCACATAGAACTTCTCTTGAAATTCATCTGCTGTAAAATTTTATATGCCTCTGGTTGAGCTTCCCTATTATTACAAATAAAGGGGTCCAATTGAGTTTTCATTTTAAACTGGGTCTTCTTCCTAGCTGAGAGGAAATTAACTTCATCAGAGTTTATGAGTTGCCTAAAGTACCTTAATGAAAATATCCTCATTGGGAGGTATTTGGGCAGTTTGTAGGGAGTAAGTTGGCGTCCATATATCTTGATTTCTATGTGGTCCTAGCATAGATACCAGTCTCCCACTCTACTATTCTTTGCCAACTATAAAACTCTCTTAATCTCTTGACTGATCCTGGGTTGATAGCTACTGGTTAGCATATTTATAACTGGATGAACAAATGAGTCAATGAACTCTTTATAGTAAAAAACAGTGGAGTATCTTTAGATCATTGGTTTCCAATAGATGACAGATCTTGGATTTCCTTTGGTGTGTAACTTCTGAATGCTGACTACAAATTTGTTTGACTAAAAGTACAAGAGCATATGAAATAATACTAATGAATATTTGAAGAATCTCTCATTTGGTAGTCTACTAAACTTAGCATAGTTGTAAATTGTAGCAGGTGGCTTACCTGGGCAAAAGATAGAAAGGAAAGCAAGGACAAAATCATCCACATGTTAATCTGTGGTGTACCTTAGAATGCAAGAGAGAATGGTTATAATTTGCCTGCCTCTCTCAGAAAAAATGGTGGTAGCATATATATGGAGGACTATTTGTTGGAGTGTGAGACTCTTTAATGATGAAAGTCTGAAAGATCTGAGCTTTCTTGGGAAGGTCTAGCTTTGTGGAGTTCAAGTAAACCTTCAATGGAAAGTGGAGTCTCATTTGGGCCTAGCTGGATCTGCAGCATTTGATTTATTGATTTTGTTGTAATAGTGAATAAAATATGTTGGTCAAGGGTGACTATGGATCTTTGTCTGGGAACATAACAAGCTTGGCAGAAGTGGATGATTTCTATGAATGGGTGTACTTCTAGGAACAAGAACTTGGGAAAATTGGATTCCCATAGGTGAATGTAATCATTCTGGTTCAAAAACATGTCTTCACTCCAACAGTAGAGTTTCAGTAGGTAGGCAGGGGAAGTAGTTTCCTTGATTTGAAATTCTTTGTCGGCTAATGGAAGGTGGTCAATATCCAGGTGAGGGGTTTGCAGAGGTCTTACATCCAGAGAGGTTTGGGAAGCCATGATTTGGTATATTGAACTGAATTAGTCTTTCTGTGGGTTTAGGAGTAAGGTTTAGAAGCTTTAGAATAGTGGGGAGGGTAATAATTGTATGTAAAAGGGGGTTTGGGTGCATAGTAGGTTTCTCTTCAATTCAAGAAGGCTTTTTAATTAATTTAATTAATTAACCTTGGATAATTACTGTGTACAATTTCAAATTACAGGGATGTTCTGGTTATATTAGGAGTACCTAGAAATTTGATGGTTTGGTGTGCAAACAGGGTTCTGTGGTAGCTGCAGAGGGTACCGAGGCTTGAACTGGCTATTTGTTGCTTCAATTTGGTGCCTATAGCATCTTCACGTGGAAAAATGTGGCTAAATTTTTCACTTAGAGGTTGAGGTGTCAAAATTGGTTTAGCAGAGGTTTACAGTGAAAACGAGCGAAAAGAGAAAATCAGAGCTTTTTTAGCCTTTTACCAATAACGGTTACATTTTGGTGCGAGATTTATTGAATGAACAGTGGGCAGGTTTTGGTTTCTGCGGGGAGGTGGTTTTTGGTGATATTATACCACTTTTGGATGTCTGGCGGCATTTTTCGTGAGCACGCGATATAACCTGGTGCCGCCACGTAGCCAAACAACGCTCGGCCAAAACCACGAATCTTGTGTGCTCTCGGGCCGTTAACTATCAAACGATGAATCCGCGGGATATGGTTGTGTGCCATTGTATCTAGGGGTGGGATATTGGAGGGATATCGCGTAGAGAAGTTGCACGGACAGAGTCGGGAAAGTGGTTGGCAGGAACCGAGGTCTAATTCAAAGAATTGTAATTAATTAACAAACTAATGACGGGATTTAAATATAAGAAGCAAGTTAATTAAAGGTGGGACCATGGGTTACTTGATGGGGTTTTTTAACTGCACCAAGGGTGTCGGGAAATTATAGAGTGGGGGATTTATAAAGCGGGACTTTAGGAAAAACTTAGGATAAAGGGTTTTTGTGGGCTTTTTAGGGGAAAAGGGAAATTAATAAGGGGGGAAACTATTATTTGTGTTGGAAATGTGTTTCTCACTAGGGAAAGGGTTTTTGGGAAGGGGGAATGATTTTTTAAGAGTAATGTCTTGGGATATGTGTGAAACCAAGGGATAACAGGTAAAAGTGAGGGGAAAGGGTATTTACAGGTAATGAAGGAATAAATGAAGGAAATTAGCAAATAAGTATGTGGGGGTGTAGTGAAATGAGGGGAAATTAGTAAACAAGCTTTGGTGAATATCATTTCTTTTTCACAATTCCTCCTGCACATGAAACATAGAATTAAACATGATGAATGTGCTTTTGACTTAGAAACCTTGTGCACTTGCAACATTTCTTCTACCTACTCTTTATTTACCCTAGCATTTTCTCTTCATTCATTGGGTGCATTTGAGCTTGCTAACCCTTTATTCCTTTTCTTTTGATAAGCAAACCATTTAATTCTAACTTTATAACTTCCAATGGATCAGATTAAATTGATGAACTCATTATTATTCTCTACCTAATTACTGATCTGCCAATATTAAAAAGTTTGGCTAAATATTTATTCTCTATCTATTAACATGAAATTTAAAGCATGAATGAGTCAATATTAAACTTATTTGACCATCATGGATTGTGGCATTTTTGACAAGCTGCACACAATCTTATTTGCAAAGTAAAGTAAAAGGAGTGGCATTTGAATTTGCACACTTCAATGATCTATTATTATCTCTTTTTTGGGGTTCATATTTTTTACTGTTTTGATGTTTTTCTTTCTTTTTGTCCTTTGATTATTCTTTTAGGACATACCCTCTTTACATTTTTAAAATTTTAATATGTGAAAACATTTTGCAGAAAGAAAAAGTATGTACAATATTACAAGACTAACCATAGCCAGTTCAAAATTATGAATCCTATTATTATTGGACCCTAACAATGGCTCCACATGGGGATGACATTTCCTAGTGAAATGTTAAGAACTTTAAGATCAGTAGCCTTTGAAACTTTGACTGTAGTTGTCTTAAAATGCTCCTATGTGATCTACTTTATTCATACATATGATGGTAAATCTTTCAAAGCTCAGGGCCTTCTCTCCGAGCTTCAACCTCAAAAGATTACCATCCAATCCAATCTAAACTTTGTAATGTTATATACAATGAGCAAAGTAAAATGAACTATTGTTAATATGTGGATAAGTAATGCTTCAGCATTCGCATTCTACCATTGACTGGTCCTCCTAGTAGATCTGTTCCATATAACTGTCTCAAGAAAAATGCATTGTTGCCTCTGTAACCATAAATGATATAAGGACCTCGCCATAGGAAATTAAATTTACCATGTTTACCCTTTTCTTCTCTTCTAAAATCCCATTTGAGTACTTTGTCACCTATGTTAAAATCATCAGCTTTGGTCTTCTTGTCAAAAATCTTTTTGATTTTATCTTGGATCACTTGTGATTTGACATAGACTTCTTCTCCGGTTTTCCGCAACTGTAATGTCTGATTTATCCTCCTTTGGATATCATTTGGTTCTACTTGCAACTCTTGAATTATTTTCATCACTGGTACTGCTAAAGAGGATGGAAAAACAACATCCATTCCATATACTAGCTGGTAAGGAGATGTACCAATGGATCTTTTGGTAGTTAGTCTGTCTACCCATAAGACATTAACCAACCATTTGTTCCATGTCTTCTTATTGTCTTCTAACAATTTCTTGATGATATTGACAAGGCTTTTGTTTGAAGATTTTGCAAGTCCATTACCTTGAGGGTAATAGGCAGTGGAATGGCCAAGGGTAATGTGATATCTGTTACAAAAGTCTACCATTTTCTTGGATTTGAATGAAACAACATTATCAGTAATAAGCTTTTCTGGGCATCCAAACCTAGAAAGGATGTTGTTATCAAGGAATGAAATGATGACAGATTCTGTGGCTTGTCTAGAAGGGATGGCTTCTATCCATTTAGTAAAATAATCAATGACTGTCAAAATCCATTTATGTTGGGCTGAGGAGGATGGGTGAATTTTCCCAATGAAGTCTAAAACCCATTTTTGAAAAGGGATTTCTATGGAGATGGGTTTTAGAGGTAATGGAAAGAGTTTCCTTTTGCCTTCAAATATTTGGCACTTGTGATAGGAGGTCACATATTTCTTGACATCTGTAAAAAGGGTGGGCCAGTAAAAACTTGCCCTTAAAATCTTGTGAGATGTTGTTTCTAGTGTAAGTGTCCTCCACAATATCTTGCATGAAATTCTTGCATAACTTTGTCATCTTCATCTTTTAATAAACAATTCAATAGAATGCCACCATTATCTTTCCAAAATAAAGCATTGTCTATGATACAATATTTAATTGGTTTGATTTTCAAAAATATACTTTTAGCTCTAGATAAACCAGGAGGAGTTTGTAGGTTTAGTAAAACAAATATGATATCTTCATACCAAGGTGAATCTATGAAAGGTTCACTGATCTGTGGAGTTGCCATCTCTTCCTGATCATCTAGCGCACCAATGAAATTTATATCTAAGGTCTGACAATTCGATTCAACCATGAGTTTAGCTAAACCTTGGCCTTTGATAGGTTTTGTAGGCTTTATTTATATGTCAAATTCCAAAATAGTGGCAATACATTTGCCTCTCTTTCCTTCACACCCGTTCTGTGTCAGAATGTCCTTTACTATTGAATTTGGAACATAAGCAATAATGTGTGAATACAAGATGTACACTTTGAAATATTTAATAGATTTTACAAAAGCAAGTGCTTGTTTTTCCATTATGTTGTACTTTAGTGTAGAATCTCTCAAATATTTTCTTAAAAATGCAATAGGCTACTCATATCCTTGATCATTCTTTTGCAACAAGATTATTGCAATAGTATGTTCTGAAGAAAAAAGAAAAAATTATAAAATATCTTTTGAAGTAAGGACTCATGAGGACTGGTGTTTTAGTAAGGGCTTCTTTGATTTCCTCAAAAGACTGTTTAGCCTTGACTGTCCACTTAAGTGCCGAGTCTTTCTTTAACATTTTATTTAGTTCTCTGATTAGTTCTGCTAAGTTAGAAATGAATCTCCTAAGAAAATTTATTTTGTCTAAAAATGATTGTAATTCCTTGATGTTTCTAGGATGAGTGATGTTCAGGATTGCCTCTATTCTATTTGGATCTATTCTAATTCCATATTTTGATATTGTGTGACCCAAGAGTTTACCTTCTTCTAAACCAAAGAGTGCCTTTTTGGGATTCAATGAAATGCCAAATTTTCTACATTTAATACAAACTCTACTTAGGTGATCTATATGTTCATTATCTGATTTGGAAAACATTGTGATGTCATATTTGTAAACCACTAGAAAGTCATGGATTTCTTTTGCAAAATCTATGTCCATAGCTCTTTGGAATGTTTCTCCTGCATTCATCAATCTAAAAGGCATTTTTAAATACATGAAAGTACCTCAGGGAGTGGTAAATGCAATCTTTGCTTGATCCTCTAGTTGAACTAAGATTTGATTGTATCCAGAGAATCCATCAAGCAATGAAATTTTGGATGAACCTACTACCCTCTGGAGAATGTGGTCCATTTTAAGGAGAGGATAGTTTTTTTTAATTGATACTTTGCTCAAGTTCCTTAAATCAACACAGAGTCTAATCTCTCATGTTTTCTTTCTAGTAGTGACTAAATTAGAGACCTAATCTAAATATCTAATTGGTGCTATGATTTGTGCATCATACATTCTTTTTACTTCTTTTTCAATTAATGGCATAAGAACTGGATTAAATCTCCTAAGCTTCTGTTTAAAGGGTTTCTGATCTTCTTTGATGGGTATCTTATGTTGAATAATGTTGGTATCGTAAGACTTAAGGTCTTCATAACTCCAGGAAAAGTTATATTCAAACTCTTTTAACAGACTTATGTATTTTAGCTTTTCATCTGGAGGTAATGCTTTGGATATTTTGATAAGGTTTGGTTTTTCTTATGTTCCTATGTTACATTCTTCTACATCTGCTCTTAGAGGCTCCATTTTTTGTTTCCTAGCTACATCATTGGAATCAAACAAATATTCTAATGGGACTAATCCCTTAGGGAAAAAGTTATTTTTAAGGTTTAGAATCTCAGAATCATCATTGATTATTTCTTCTATTTCTACTTTTTCTAAGTTATCTATCTCTTCTTTAGTGAATCTAGTGGGTTTATCTACATCTAAAGAGTTTATATCTAATTTATTGTCTATGATGTTATCTGTTGTACAGTCAACATCTATGTTACAATTTTGAAACTCTCCTTCAACATTCATGAAATCATAGATTTGAGAATCTTGTGAAAAAATCTGCCAATATTTCAAATTGTCAGGTATAATAGGTTTGTGTCTTACTTCTACTGTGTACTTGTGGTTGGGCTGAAAAGGTAGTTTCCAAGTGCTAACAAAAGTAGCCAAATTGTGAGCTTGCATGTTCTCTTTCCTGGGAATAGCAACAAAATCATTTTCAAGAAGGTCCTTAATTAGATCTAGGAAAATATCTCTATATTGGCTAAGTCTGGGATTATTCACAGAGTATTCTCCTTTAATTTGTTTTATAATAAATTATGAATCTCCCATAATAGAAACTCTCTTAGCTCCAAGTTTTCTTACAATTTGTACTCCCAAGATTAAAGCTTCATATTCTGCCATGTTGTTTGTGCATTTAAAGTTTAAACTAAAGGCATGGCCTTCAGAATCATTATTTTCCATGTTGTTAATCCAAACTCCTGCACCTGCTCCTAATATATTCACAGAGCCATCAAAATCTAAATACCATAGAGACTCATGAAATATGTTTTCACTATCATGTGCTTTGTATTTTCCTTCTACGGCCGTGATTTCATTTTTGTAATTGTCTGAATTGTACAAGATAAATGAGTCCATAGCAGAATCCATGGAGTATATGGGGTAATTATGTGGTTTTTCTGGACTACTTACCATGTATTTCATCAATGTTTCTCTGTAAAGTTTTCTTTGCTGACCAAACATAGATATGGTGGCATATGACATGTCCAACTGTAGAGATCCCTAAATTTTTCTCCCCATGAGTGAGATAATAGCATTATGTATTTGGGTGGGATATCAACAACTACTATGTCCATAACAATACTCTTTGCTAGGCACTGGTTTAGAGTCACACACAAATCCTTAATTAGGTCAAGGCATTTTACTTGGCTAGAATCAAAGAAAAACAGGTCCTTGTATGGTCTGGTGATATCTAAGTTTAATCTCTCTATTATTGCTATAGGTATTAAGTTATGGGATGCCCCTAAGTCTAGCATAGCATTATGTAAAATCTTGTCATGAACATTGAAGCTAATGTAGAATGGAGGGATACGCCCTTGTTGATGTTTTCCATTGACTTTTGGACCAAATAATAACTCAGGTTGATTTTCATTAAGGTTGACTACATCTTCTCCTTCGCCTATGTTTAATGTTTCAATGATTTGTGTTATGTATGATTCATTTTTCACTGGCTCAGTCAAAGGAACCAATATTTTCAACTTGGCTATCTCAGTCTTAACGTTGAATGGAAATTGAGTTTTGCCTGATTGTAAGAGATCTTCCTTAGCAAATTTGTTCTTTGTATCTTTATCTTCTTTTTCAGCATTTGGCAACTCAATTTCTCTTTCAACAGTTTTGTTTTGAATTCTCTTATTTGGGATAGTTTGATTAATAGTTTCAGTTTGTGTTTTAGCTGAAGTTATTTCTCGTGACTTCCTCTAGAGAGAATTTGTAGAACTTTGGTCACAGGAGCTTCTGTTATATTTTTAGTTCGGGTTTGGATTGATTTCTTAGTGGTAATTTGAATATTCGTTTTGCTTCTAAGGCTATATTGTCTGTGAACTTCATAGATAATAGGCTCATAACCTTGTTTGTAGTCAAAGGACTCCCCATATTCTAATTTCAACTGTTGTAACATGTACATTTCCTGTTCTGCCTCAGTAAGAAAAACAACATCTTAATTTTTAATTCCTAATATATTTATCTGGGTATCCTCCACTTCTTCATGGTTTTGTGCACCCTCAACATAGTTTTCCTAGAAAGGAGGTCTAATCTGCTGATCTTGTATAACATTTTTTCCAGTGTCAGGATTTTTCCTAAAGTTGGGGTTTCTTATTGAGGGTTCTTTTTTATTCTCCCACTGAGATTTTCTTTCCATGTTTTCTAATCTATCCATTATAGTTTTTGCACTTATAGCTAAAATATCTATTTTGCCATCTGAAGTGGATGTTTCTTCTTTAATTACAACTCTTTTATAATTTCTCATCCTAGATTTCTTAGCTAATAAATTGGCTTCTACACTAACAACATTACTTTGCATTTGTTCCAATGTTTCAAGATTTCTTTCCCTCCATTAGTAAGACATATCAGTGTAAAAACCATCAGGGAATTTGATTAATGCTAGGTCTGGTGGAGGTTTAATATTAGCAGGGATTGCATTGTAGATATTGTTGAACCTAGTACAATAATCCTGAACTAATTCATTAGGAGCTCTTCTAATGTTGTCATATTGAGATAATATTTGTAGAGGGTTTTTCTTTCTCTCCAATCTATCAAATAAACAATCTATGGAAAGCAGCTAAATCAACAATATGATTAGCAGGTAAACCTTTGAACCATTTTTTAACATCCCCTGTCAGTGTTTGGGAAAATAGCCTCATTTGGACATCAGACTCATTAATCTCATGCAATTCAAAGTAATCAGTCATTGTATTCACATGTTGTTGGGTAGTATATTGACCAATAACATCAAACAAAAAGATTTTACTTTGATAGTCTTGGGGCATGGCATGTAGTCGGGCTGGTAAAACCAAAGGTGCACATCTGTCTGCCATGGCTGAGATTTTGGTTTGACCGTGGGGAAAATTAGTGGTGCTTGAAGAAGGACTTGAGATGGTTGTAGATGAACTAGATGAACTTGATATGTTTGGTTGGAGATGAAGCTGATGTATGAATGGTTTAGGGGAATGAACTGTGGTGGATATTATAGGTGAGGTGGTAGTAAATGAAGCTATATTTATAGTTTTTGAAGACTCTGTAGAAATTTCAGGGGTAGCAGCAGTTAAGGTAGCTAATTCAATTGATTGTTGAAGATAGGCCTCGTCTATATGGCTTATCAAGGTTAAGGTTAAAGCTTCTAGTTTATCAAACGTATCCAAAACATGTTGAACTAAATCAGGATGTATAGGCACCTTTTTTTACTCAATAAATTGAATAAAATTGGGGTCTATTACAGTATCATGAATTGGATTTTCAAATTTGGTTCTAAACAGAGAAAGCTCAAATAATAAATCAAACTGAATATCTTCTAAACTTGATAATTCTTTTGGAAGTGAATTTGTTTTAATTAACTGACTACTACTTCCTTGAGTTTCTACCTTTTCTAGTTTACTTAAAACTCTGTTAGGGTCATTAACTATTGTAACAGGGTTTGGATCTGGATTTTCCCTGGTGTAGTGTGTTCTCCTGGAAGCGAGAATTTTAATTTTTTAATTGTTTTATGAGACTTTTTAACAATTCTAAAATGACCTTAAGAGGAAACAAATAAGATTTAAGATTTCCTTAAAGTTTTATTAAACTGAGGAGTGTTCCCCAGTATGGTTGCCAATATGTTATCACTCTAAAATTTCTCTAGAAATGTTATGAAAGAAATGATAAAGGTAACCACAAACCTACTTTGGAGATTAGGATCTAGTCTTCCTGATGCTCAAAGAGGGCTCTCTCTTTATGATTTAACTTTGTTTAGTTAATTGATTTTAAGCTAGTTATGATTGTACATGGGTTTTGATTTGGATTTGGTGTGGGATCATTGACTTAGATGGATAGAGGGATGTATTTTACCATTGGGCTATGGGGTCAAGTGTCAAGCAAACATGACTGGATCGAGTTCTAAAGATAGTGTTTACAGGGCAAGGTAGCTGAGTAAATTCAGATCTTAAGGCTGGATGGTGAAGTGGTTTTGAATCTGATTCAATGAGCAATTAAGGGTTCCTTAAACTGGATAATGAAGGAAATGGTAGGGGTCCATCGAAACTAGGGAGAGATGAAGGATTCCCTAATCTGGATATCAGAAGAAAACATTTTTAATGATTAACTATTCAAGACATAGTGTACTTAAACAAATTCTGTAATAAAATTCCAGTTAATTCTTCAATTTAAATAACATGCAAGTTTGTGAGATACTTCAGAAAATAACAATTTGACAAAAGAAAATACTTCACTGAAGTATCTCATCGCATGAATCCTGTAATGCAATCTCTTTGTTACTTAGTCCAGTCTTCTTACTTGAAAAATTGGTACAATATCCCTTAGGTTCCAGATCAATACAACTATAGAAATGTCTGGCAATCCACCCTCAATACTTCAAATTATGAAGTATTTATACAAAAATAGTTTACAAAGTATCCCAAACTGTCTTGGGAATTAATCTAGGAAAAAGAAATATCTTCATGCAAGAAGATAGAGACAGATCTTCAACTGTTGCAATCTGTCCCTGTTTATTAGGCTTTTTTGTCATATTCTTTGATCTTTTGTTGTTTATCCTCATTTGTTATTGGTCTTCCATGCTGAATCTTATTTTTACTTTGGTTTTTAACTGATACTCTTTAATATGATATTCTCATCTGAGTTGGCCTTCTGTTTTTTCTTTACTGCTTTGTTTTCACTTTTTACTTTGCATTTTTACAGTAAGTCGTTTAATTTCTCCCAAATGTCTGCTTCTGGTAATTTAATATTTACCATTTTCTTGTAAATTTCATCTACTTCTGTGTACTTAGCAAAGGTGGGCCTGTTCACAAAAAGGTGTTTTACCTCATGCTGGAGGTAAACTAGGTTCTCAAATGTCTGGTACAGAACCTTTCATGTAGGCATCCCCTTCATAGAGGAATTATTGGCTTGATCTCTTGCCACCTCTCTGATTTTCCTGTTGTAGTCTTCCTGTGGCATCAATCTATCATTTATCACCAAGGGATTTGGCAAACCTTTCTGCCTTAAAGCATCAAATTTAACCATGAATCTGTATATAGTCAGCTGCATGGTTTGGCATTTGTCATCAAGGTTCATGATTAAATTCCTCTTAGTGAGCACCTTTTTCACCTCTAGTATGGTGCCATTCCATCAACTATGTCCAACTCCTATAATTCATATTTATTTTTAGGGTTAAGGAAGTGGATTATTCTGGCGGCTTCTTCCGGCATGTCTCCAAGTTCAGCCTCAACTCTTTGAATTTCTTCTGTAGCCTCTTTGAATAAATCATTTTGTTCAAAGATGACTTATATAGATGGCCAAATATCATTGACAGAGTCAATGATATTGGCCCATAGTTGTCCCTTAGCTTGGCCAAGTGGCTCCTTCAATGTTAGCTCTTTCTCTAAATTCTTGATTCTTTCAGTCAACGTAGTTGACTTTTGGACTTCGTTCTTGTGCATAATCTATGCTAGTTTCTTCTCATCCCTCAGACTTGTTATTTGTCCTTTTAGTTTATTTATCTCTATGGTCTGAATGGACATGTCCTCCATTGCTTTGACCAATTTGCTTGCATCATCACTTGGCTGAGCTGCTGCTGTTATTGAACTTGTTGCTAATGTAGATGTTGTTACAGTTGGAAGTGTTGTAGCTAGTGGAGCTGTGGGAGCTAATGAAGCTGCCAAGGTTGATGGTATTGCTGTAGTGACTGTTGGAATGGCAGTGGAAGTGGTTGTCTAAAGGCTGACCTATTTTAACTATATCAAACTGTCCAACTCCTTCTCCATTTCTTTTAATTTATCATTTAATTGGAGAATGAGATCCATCATCTCCTCTTACTGGGCTTGAATCCCAAGGACCTCCTTGGTCTATGGATACTCTAAATGAGGTAGCTTTAGTTGCTTCTTCAAAGCAGCAATATCATCATTTTTCTTTTTTATTAGTTTCTCTGCAGCCTTGACATCATTGGAATTATAGCCAAGCTCAATCACCAAGTCTTCTAGTGACTTAATTCTGTTGTCCTTGGACTATGAGGATGCCTTTTATAGTTTTTATCGTGTTGTGATATTATCCAATGAGCCTTGGAGTTTGTGCACAGTCATTGCTTTATTTGTCATGGTGGAATAAATCATCTCTCTTTCCTTCTTATGGAACTCAATTTGGTGAACATCCTAGCCAAAACTTCAAATTCAATCTTCTTGTAGTCTGATGATGTTTTGGGTTGCTGGAATGTAGATTACATAAAGGTCATTTTCATTTTACCTGTTTTAATGTCAAAGGCTGACATTAGTCTATTTTGATTGGTAGGTGTTAGTTTGAAGTATTAGTCATAAGTCTTAGTCTTCAATGCCTCATTCGTTAACTTAATTTCCGTATACTTCTCTTTAGTAGCTTTCTCCTTATCCACAGGCTTGCTGGATGAAGATAATTCAATGCTGAGTTGTTTCTCAATAAGTTGGGTGTTTGAGGTAGATGACTGGTGTGTTTCTCTTGAAACTGTTGGGCCTTTACTCCTTCCAACCTTTGTGCTAGTGTCAGTGATTTCCACTGTCCCAATGATTTCTTCTTGCTTAGTTACAAGATTAAGCTTGGGCCTCTTCCTGTAACTGATCTCAAACCTTTCATCCGTATTGTCCATTGCTGAGCTAGAATCTTCTTCCTTGGTTCTTTTCACATTTATGTCTTCATTTGTTGGAGTCTATATGGTGGGAGTAACAGTCATCTGTTCTTCTAGGGATGGAACCTGCAGAAAGGAACTAGTATCAATGTGCTTTTTGACATCTATCAAAGTATTCTCCACATCTACTACAATATTGTCCACATCTATTAAAGTGTTTTCCAACCATTCTGACTGGTTGGAAAATCACTCAATGTCTGGCCTAGGATCATGTATGAAAGGACTCAATTTTAATTTGAGCCTTAGTTTATTTATGATTCCATGAGGGTCATACTGCCACATAAAACTGCTTATGAAATTCATTTGTTGTAAAATTTTATCTGCCTCTAGTCCAACTTCCCTATTATTACAAATAAAGGGGCCCAATTGATTTTTCATTTTAAACTAGGTCTTCTTCCTAGCTAAGAGGAAATTAACTTCATCAAAGTTTATGATTTGCCTAAAGTACTATAATCAAAATATCCTCATGGGGAGGTATTTCGGCAGTTTCTAGGGAGTAAGTTGGCATTCATATACCCTGATTTCTATGTGGTCCTGGTATAGATACTAGTCTCCCACTCTACTATTCTTCGCCAATTGTAAAAATATCTAAATCTCTTGACTGATTTCGGGCTGATAGCTACTTGTTAGCATATTTATAACTGGATGAACAAATGAGTCAATGAACTCTTTATAGGAAAAAACAGTGGAGTATCTTTGGATCATTGGTGTCCAATAGATGATAGATCTTGGATTGCCTTTGGTGTCTAACTTCTAAATGTTGGCTAGAAATTTGTTTGACAGAAAGTACAAGAACATATGAAATAATACTGATGAATATTTGAAGACTCTCATTTGGTAGTCTGATGAATTGTTCATGGATTCTGTCTACTATGAAGTTAGCATAGTTGTAAATTGTAGTAGGAGGCTTTCTTGGGCAAAATATAGAAAGAAAAGCAAGGACAACCTCATCCACATGTTCATCCATGGTGTACGCTAGAATGCAAAAGAGCATGGTTATAATTTGTCTGCCTCTCTCACAAAAATGGTGGCAACATATGGAGGACTATTTGTTGGAGTATGAGACTCTTCAATAATGAAAGTTTGAAAGATTTGAGCTTTCTTGGGAAGATCTAGCTTTATGTAGAGTTCAAGTAAACCTTCAATGGAAAGTGGGGTCTCATTTGGGCCTGGCTGGATTTGCAGCATTTGATTTATTGATTTTGCTGTAATAGTGAATAAGACCTATTGGTAAGGGGTGACTATGGCTCTTTAATTGAGAACATAACAAGCTTGGCAGAAGTTGATGATTTCTAGGAATGGGTGTACTTCTGGGAATAAGTATTTGGGAAAATTTGACTCCCATAGGTGAATTTCATCACTCTGGTTCAAAAACTTGTCTTTACTCCAATAGTGGAGTTTCAGTAGGTAGGCAGGGGAAGCGGTGTCCTTGATTTGAAATTCTCTATCAGCTAATGGAAGGTGGTCAATATCTAGGTGAGGAGTTTGCAAAGGTCTTACATCCAGAGAGGTTTGGGAAGCCATGATTTGGTTTATTGAACTGAATTAGTCTTTCTGTGGGTTTAGGAGTAAGGTTTAGAAGCTCTGGAACAGTTGGGAGGGTAATAATAGTCTGTTAAAAGGGGTTTGAGTGCATAGTAGGTTTCTCTTCAATTCGGGAAGGCTTTTTAATTAGTTTAATTAATTAACCTTGGATAATTGCTATGTACAATTTCAAATTACAGGGTTGTTCTGGTTATATCAGGAATACCTGGAAATTTGACGGTTTGGTGCATAGACGGGGTTCTATGATAGCTACAGAGGGTACTAAGGCTTGAACTGGCTATTTGCTACTTCAATTTGGTGCCCGCAAGTTCTTTAGGTGGAAAAAGGTGGCAAAATTGGTTGCTCAGAAGTTCAGGGTGTCAGAATTGGTTTAGCAGAGGTTTACAGTGAAAACAAGCGAAAAAAGAAATTTGGAGTTTTTTCTACCTTTTAACCAATAACGGTTACTTTTTGGTGTGAGATTTATTGAATGAACAGTGGAAAATTTTTGGTTTAGGAGGGGAGGTGGTTTTCGGCGATATCACACCGCTTTTGAATGAAGGGTGGTATTTTTTGTAAGCACGCGATATACGCTGGTGCCACCACGTATCCAAACAACGTTCGACTAGAACTGCGAATTTCGCGTGTTCTCGGGCCGTTAACTGTCGGACGATGAATCCACAGGATATGGTTGTGCGTTGTTGGATTTGTGGGTGGGATATCGGAGGGATATCGCACAGTGAAGTTGTACAGACGGAGTCGGCAAAGTGGTTAGCGGGGCCCAGGGTCTAATTACAAAGAATTGTAATTAATTAACAAACTAATGACGGGATTTAAATATAAGCAACGGGTTAACAAAATGTGGGACCATGGATTATATGACAGGGTTGGTGGGTTAAAAGGGTGTCGGAAAATTATAACGTAGGGGATTTATAAAGTGGGACTTTAGGAAAATCTTAGGATAAAGGGTTTTTGTGGGTTTTTAAGGGGAAGAGGGAAATTAATAAAGGGGGAGAGTATTATTTGTGATGGAAATTTGTTTCTCACTAAGGAAAGGGGTTTTGGGAAGGGGGAATGATTTTTTAAGGGTAGTGTCTAGGGATATGTGTGAAACCAAGGGGTAAAAGGTTAAAATGAGGGGAAATGGTATTTACAAGTAATGAAGGGATAAATGAATGGATATTAGCAAATAAGGATGTGGGGGTGTAGTGAAATGAGGGGAAATTAGTAAATAAGCTTTCATAAATATCATTTCTTATGAAGGGAAATTAGCAAATAAGGATGTGGGGGTGTAGTGAAATGAGGGGAAATTAGTAAATAAGCTTTCGTAAATATCATTTCTTTTTCACAATTTCTCCTGCACATGAAGCATAGGATTAAGCATGATGAATGTGCTTTTGACTTAGCAATGTTGTGCACTTTCAACATTTCTTCTACATACCCTTTATGTACCCTAGAATTTTCTCTTCATTCATTGGGTGCATTTGAGTTTTCTAACCCTTTATTCATTTTATTTTGATAAGAAAACCATTTAATTCTAATCTTATAACTTCCAATGGCTCAGACTAAACTGATGAGCTCATTATTATTCTCTACATAACCACTGATCTGCCAAAATTAAATAGTTTCACTAAATCTTTATTCTCTATCTATCAACATGAAATTTAAAACATGGATGAGTCAAGATTAAACTTATTTAACCATCATGGATTGTGGCATTTTTGACAAGTTGCATACAATCTTATTTGCAAAGTAAAGTAAAAGGAGTGGCATTTGAATTTGCACACTTTCATGATCTATTTTTATCTCTTTTTTGGGATTCATATTTTTTACCTTTTTCTTATCTTTTTCTTTATTTTGTCATTTGCTTATTCTTTTAGGACATATTCTCTTTACATTTTTTTTTAAATTTTAATATGGGAAAACATTTTGCAGAAAGCAAAAAATATATGTAATATTACAAGACTAACCATAGCCAATTCAATTTATGAATCCTATTATTATAAGACCCTAATAGGTGGAATTCCAACTTGCAAGTGGGATAGGAAGAGAAAACTAATATGGACACCAATATCCCCATTCAAAGGAGATGTGTCTTAAATTGCCACTAATACAGATATTGTCCCTGAGTTTAAATCAGGGTTGAAAATCGATGGGTGAATTATTTATGATGCATTGATTTTTTTATTTTTCTTTATTTGGTTAGTTGATATTTCACTTTTATTCTTTGAATAATAAATAAAATATTTTGATTTATGTTAAATAATATAAATGTACAGAGATAAAATAAGGAAAATTAAAAAAAAAAAAAAACTTGTATTTCTCTTATAAGTATTTCAATATTAAACTTAAATAAACTAATTAAATATCCACACTAACTAATATATTTCAATATTATATGTGTGTTAATGTTTACCTTCGTAAAATATTTCAATGCCAGAAGGAAAAAGTAATTAAAAGTAAAATAATTAAAAAAAAACTATAAAATAAAATTGTTGGCGTGTGTAAAATTGTACTAGTGTGTTTCAACAAACAAACAATTTAAAAAATTTAACAATTTATTTTACGATTCAAATGTTCTTATTAATTATATTTACCAAATACTTTTTTGTTTTTTAATTGTGACGATGAAGCTAGGTCATGGTGATGTCCAAAAATAACTTCCGAATAAAGGGGAATTAAACCAATGACTTCCAATCTAAGAATGTCTTAATATCACATGCCTATTTACCAAATACTTTTAACCATATATTTATCTTACATTGCCATTGTCCTAGAATTCAATGGAAAATTCTTTAAAAAATGATTGATAATTTTTAAGACATTATTTTTATGGTTAAAGTTGAAATGGATTTAGCATCATAAAAAAAATTAAACACTAAAAATCTTAAATATTTAATACTTAGGGTTTTAAAAAATTCCACCAGATTTCAAACTCATATTATAATTACTATTACTTTTCAAATAAAATTATAGGTACGCGTTTTACATTTTCATTATTCCTTTTACAATTCCATTGAAATGATAAAAAATTAGGACCCTTATAAGAGTGAATTGTACAATGAAAAAGTTTTGTCAAGCCCACCGTAATGTCACTGTAACATACCCCGGTAACCTCGCATGTAAAAGTAGGGAGTTAGAATTTTTTTTATACAAATTACCACAGTAATTATCCAATTCACAACTCCAAAATTCATCATTAACCGTTAGATATAATGTTCATTAGTACATCAAGTAAATTTCCATCAAAGACAGTGAGTTACATAACCATTGCATAACCTTTAACCACCACTGTGGTAGTGTAATAACATAAACTGTCTCATGAATCCTTGCATCCATTTCATAATTTCCATAAACATATTAATTAATCTCATACTTGGACAATATGATCATGCCATTAAATAAAGAACCATCAACATCAAGGATTCAACATCATCAAACCGACACAAAAAGCAAACACACCATTGAACACCGATATACCCCGGAAACCCCGTAGGGTGAAAACCAGCAAACGTTTAATCTTATTATTAAACGCTCGCGAGGGTTTTCACCCCTCACTCAATGGCTCATAAGGGATTCCATCCCTTAACCATTGTTATGAAATCATTACAATGAATTATCATTATGTTGTCACATAACTAGCTAAAAGCTAATACAGTTTCCATGTAATCTTTTACTTACATACCGCCACATACAACATTTCTTGTGGCATGATTATTGTAGAAATGCTCGATCCTGCTACTCAAATTCATTTGCATCATCCATTAATCATTTTCCTGCCACAAGATTAAACATCACTTTCCTTTGGCACCATCTGCCATATTTTCCTGTCAATGTAGTTGTCAACAAGCTTGGCAACAAGATTAGATACCATAATAATGAATCAATAATCAACCTCTAACAAAGATCTTTTAGCACCTACTCATATGCATGAGCAAGCATGGCATACTATATAACTAGTGCATATACTCAAGTAAATATTTTTTGACCCCCACAATGTTTATTTACACTAATGCATAACTCTCCTTAAGAGTTCTAACTCATTAGTTCTACTAACATGTAACACTAATGCATAACTCTCCTTAAGAGTTCTAACTCATTAGTTCTACTAACATGTAAAACGTTCGTTATAACTTCATATATGTAATAAACCGTTATTTCTATGCTTAAGCACATATGTTCTTTTCACATAGTTATTTCTAGAGAACTCAACATAATCTCTCTATCATACAAAGAACATAACTCCATATCACAATGACTAATATTGTTCATACCATTGCTTATCATATTAGCCCTTCTTTAATGTATGCAACACATATTCCCTTCACTAGAGTATTACCATCATTTCATACAAAAAACCACATACCTCTTTCTTAAAGGAAGTCATTATAATCCTCATTTCTCTATCTTCTTATATGAGGGTTTCTGAAGATTCCCTTTCAAGAAATTATTAAAGATATCTATTTTTACGCATGAAAATCAAGATACCAAAACAAGGCTTACTTACCCTTTTTGCATCAAAATCAAGAAAATCAACACAACTCATCTAACGAGACAATCTCTCCAAGAGATTATTATTTTCAAGAAAGTTAACATGACCACTTTCTCTAAGTACACACAGACTCATATTTCCATAGTCACATTAGCTACCCTTATGTGCATGCAACATGTGTTTTTTTCCTAACACAATTATTTTTACTTTAATGCACATAGTCTTTTCATGAAACAAGTAAAGATTCTGATTCTTGTATGAACACTATTCATATGTGTCTTTAAAGGAAAGAACCTCTAATTTTATTTCCAAGAAAACTCTCATAAAATCCTTCATCTTCATACATGAAGTATGCATACTTTTCTAAAATGAAGCTATATTTACGTATATATATAATATACTCTTTCTTCAAGAAAGTAAAAAAGGAATATCTATGTGCCTAGAAGCACATCTTTAGCTATCTTTATCATGCATGTAATGCATACTCATTTTCACTAGAAACTTAGAAATCAGCTAGTATTACAATGCAATAGCATATATCCCTTTCCAATAAAATCCAACTTAACTTCTATTTCTATTATATGCATTCTTTCTTTCCATAAATGCAATATTAACTTCTATTTCTTTAAAATGCATTCTCTTTTCCAAAGATGCAATATTTACTTCTATTTCTCTAATATGCCTTCTGTTTTCCAAGAATGCAATATTTATTTCTATTTCTTTAATATGCATTCTCTTTTCCAAGAATGCAATATTTACTTCTACTTTCTTTAATATGCCTTCTCTTTTCCAAGAATGCAATATTTATTTCTATTTCTTTAATATGCATTCTCTTTTCCAAGAATGGAATATTTACTTCTACTTTCTTTAATATGCCAAGAATACAATATTTACTTCTATTTCATTAATATGCCAAGAATGCAATATTTAGTTCTATTTCTTTAATATTCATTCTCTTCTTCAAAAATGTAATAGCCATTATTAGAATATATATTCTCCTTACCCAAAATAGCTATTTCTATGAGCAAAATAACATATACTTATCTCTTTAGATGACCACCAAGAGTTATTCAAACCACGGACAGATCTATATCTCTAAAGACATCCAAGGGAAAACAACAAAGTCAAAACTGGTATGATCAATGGGGTCCAACTTCGGCATTGTGAGATCTTCGTGAGATCTTCCCACATCCAACTGAGAAAACTATGTGCACTCTATATTCCAAGTTCTCAACTTACGCATAGTTCATACTCCTCTGGTTTCGAAGCAATTTCGGGAAGTAGACTCCTTCATTCATCCGCTGCAACCTCAGAGAATGCAAATGCCAATAGAAAATGCAGTGACAGTCAAGAGATTTGCCACTCCCGACACTGCAATACCTCGCACACTCGCCATCTTCCCCTTCCTTCACATTACTCTTTCGCTATTAATTCACTGGCATCCATCTCCACTCGGAATGCGTGCATGAAAACCAAGAACTAAAAAGCCCTCCGCCTCGATCTTAAAAGATTCCTCAAAAAACCCATAACGGTGTCATCCATACACAAGTTCACAACTAAAATACATTTTCAACCTCTTCCGCATCCCGCTGTTCTATCGAACAGTTTTTCCTCCTTTCTTGATTTCATCCTTATTTAGAATTAGTTTTCATAACTGAACTGTAACTTTTTATTTATTTATTTTACCATGAGTTATTTTAGGGATGTTACAGTCACGGTGACATTTAAAATGCGATAAGCTCAACGAATAATCGCTATATTGAAAGGGAGGCGTTATTTCAAGTTGACGCGTCTGCGAATAACAAAGTAATTTGGAAGGAGTTTTTTTATGTGTATTGATTCATAATTTAATTTTAGATTAGAGATTTTTGTGATTTAGCATTTTTGTGATTCCTAAGTAAAATTTTTCATAAATATATTAATTTTATTTTTTATTTTTTTAAATATTATATAATCTTATTAACTGTTTAAGTTTAAGTTTACTAAAATTTTTTTTAGTTTTCAATTTTATATTTAATAGGGAATTTTAATTTCTTTAAATAATTAATAATATATATTTAAAAAATTATGTTTAAATTTTAAAGTCTTGTAAAAAACTATGGTAAAAAAATGTTTTTAAAAAAACAATAAATATTATAATATTTTAATAATATTATATTCATCTGTGACTATTTTTTAGTGATGGATATTCAATTATCATGGTATTTTTAAATGAAGATTAATGTAAATTATAAATAAAATTTATGATTCAATTTTTATTATTTATTTTTGATATTTAACTAGTCTAGAGTTATTTTAATTTTGGATTTATTGAGAGCTTAGAGGGATTGAATTTCTCAAAATGCAAACCTCTTTTCTAAGTGTAAAATTTGAAGAAAAATTTACACCAAAAATTTGATCCCTCTCTAAGATAGATAGATCCAGAGTTAATATGGATCTAGACTGGTTTAATTATTAATTTTTTTATATAATTTCTGCCTCAAAATGTTTATATATATATAAACTAATATATTTCAATATTATATGTGTGTTAATGTTTACCTTCGTAAAAAAGTAATTAAAAGTAAAATAATATAAAAAACTATAAAATAAAATTGTGCCCCTGTGTAAAATTGTACTAGTGTGTTTCAACAAACAAACAATTTTAAAATTTGTTTGTTGGTTGAAACACACTAGTACAATTTTACACAAGGCCACAATTTTATTTTATAGTTTTTAAAATTATTTTACCTCTAATTATGTAACATCTTAACTATAAACTTTACAAAAATACGTAAATAAAAAAAATTTGATATATCATTACCATTGGGAGACAACCATTATACCGTATGTATTTAAATATATATAGACCCATGGGAATATACGGGTGACATAAATTCTATCTACATTTCTTGAATGCGAACAAATGTTAACTTAATGGCAGGCAAGGAGATCCGGGTAGGAATCCTCTTGGTTAATTATGCACATATATTCATGGTGTACCATGTTGTATCGGCGCTCGTCCGTAGCACCACATGATGGGCAGATGTTCTGTGGGACGATACCTCTGTTTGATCTTGCCACCTATTTTGGCTTTCCACAATTGATCTTCCCTCCATGATCTGACGACGGGGAATGGATAGGGTTTAACCCTCAAACCAATTCTTCGCATTGAACCTTGGTGGTCTCATTATTGTGGTCGCTCCTTTGCATTGCGCTGCTCTGCAATGGCTGGGTCTATCTGGGGTCATCCATTAGTTATAGTACTCTCCGAGATTTGAAACAGTGGAGACTGTTATACCCATTGGAGTAGGTATGCCTTAAAGTTGGATAACCCTGAACTTCAATTGCTCAGGTTGAAGGTCTGATACTTGCTTGGGGTATTTTATTTAAATCCACTCTAAGGTTCCTCGACGTTTTTCAGGGATGGCTCATGAAGATTCAAAGATGGCGGAAGGTAGAATGCACCCAGGACCAGCTGCGATAGGTATATATTTTTCCGCAACTAGATTTCATGGTGATTGTTTGATATCAATTTTTGTTCTTAAGGTTTTCATTCTAGATTTTCTTTGCATTAAATTCTTATTACATAACTGAGATTCATCTTACCTTATAGTTCGGCGACTCATCAAGGTTGTGTCTTTAACTCAGGTAAGATTCTTCCTTGGTTATTATTAAGTTTTTGTAAATGATTAGCAGGTTTTGCCTCCACTAACATTGACTAACTCACAACCTCTAAAATAGCTATGCAACCTTTCAAAAGTTCTGTTGTTTAGGACCGCAACCCTTAAATTCATAAGAGCTTACATCATTCCTGTTGATTTTTAGGTTGGAGCTATATCTTCAGGTTACTATTCCGGATTTAAGTCGTTTAAGGGTTTTACGAGGAGGGTTTTTCCCTTATAGCGCATTTAGGTTTTTAATGTATAAACACAGGTTTTCTTAATCTTTATTTTTGGATATTCGAAAAATCTCCGGTTGTCGACAATTTTTCTTTTGAAATGCAAGTTATGAAGATTTCAAAGACCTTCGAGTTTGTTTCCGCTTGATTTTAGGGATGGCTGTAATAACTGTTTTAATTAATTTGAGAGGAGGCCGAGTATGCTGTTAATCAGCTGTCTGATGGCATTGACCGCTTCATCAATTTCTATATTTATTCAACAATATACCATTTCCTTTTCAGTTTAACTGTGTTATGTGAATGAATCACTTCATTCTCACTTTTTCTATGTATTGATATCTTACGACATGGATGATAGAGAAATTGTATTTATTTAGCTGTGATAGTTTCTATGAAAAGACTTTTGTAGGTTAACTATTATTTTATTATACAACTTTTGTTCATTATGCCGACATTTGATACTAAGTGTTTCACTATCATATTATGGTAACTGTTTGCTTCACTCAGAATAGGATATCGTTCGTATTTGGATCTTTCAATTCCATTAGTAATGATGATTATTATACATTTTTCCGAGAGGTTGTGTAAGCTTTCCTTTGCTTTATTAATAGGTTATATGCACAGGGATGCATTCTAGGGGTTTATATCAGTACTCTATCAATAACACTGCTCTAGAATTTATCTTCCTTTTCTATGCTATAAATTAAATAACTTGACTGTGACCATTCAATTTATCGTCATTTATTGAGTATTAAGTAAACTCCTTGGCTATTAGTTCAGGAATCAACCTTCTACCTTACTTATTTGTTTACCTGTAGTTCAAATATTAATATTTATTGTCCAACATTAAATCCTTGTACTTTTTCTACCAAATCATATTTACAATTCAACAATAAATCTTTAGAAGCTTGCTACCTTAATTATTTGTTAACCTATAATGTAAATATATTCTAAAGGTCTCTCCTCCCAGCCACGAGTCTAGAAATCACATCCAAACTCTCCCCCAAGCACCTTTTATCTTTCACGCTGGATTTAGTCCAATTAATATCAATACTATGGGCCACAGAACTACCGTCCAACCTCCATCTCTATACTCCCTTATTGACTTGCTGAGCAACTTTCCAACTAGTTTGTTCCACCTAGCTCTAGGATCCTTTTTTTTTATCTTCTCCCCTCTCTATATTTTCCTTCTCAGTTAGAGGCTAACTATTTCTTGGCAACCGTTTCTTTTAAATAACAAAACAATTTTTATTTTTGTTAAAGTATTACTACCTATAATTTAGGTACTCGCAATATATGTTTCTTGGCCTCCCAACCTCAGTCACTTAATATTTCCCATCAAAATGTAATAGAACTTAAAATATCATTTAGTAAAAATCAACTTAATAAGCTCAGTAATCTTTATGCAACTTGGGGTGTTACATCTCCCCCCCATATGAGGAACATCGTCCCTGGTGTTCTCTCTACTTTCCAAAAACAATCCCAGTTAAGCCTTCCACATAAATTCTTCCTCTTCCCAAGTGGCCTCTTCCAGGCCAAGTGCTTCCATTGCACTTTAACCTGGGTGATGGCTCGCTTCCACAGGTTGGTTTCCCGTTGATCGAGAATACAAAGAGGTTCTGCCAGTAACTCACCTTCCAGTTCGACCTGAACCATAAAAAAACAATTCTCAATTACTTCCATCCATATATATATATATATATATATATATATATATATATATATATATATATATATATATATATATATATATATATATCTAATAGTATATCCAGTCTTATACCCATTAACCGTTTACCTAAATATTTTCCCAATCAATAATGTGTTGAGGGTTATACACATATTTCTTTAGTAAAGATACGTGAAATACATTGTGGACCTGAATGTAGCTTGGTAGCATAAGCTTATAGGCCATCGGTCCAACTCTTTCCAAGAATTGAAAGGGCCCGCAGTATCAGGGTGCTAATTTAGCACAACCCCACCACTGTTAGGACCTTTTTCGGGGCTTCACCCTTAGGTAAACGTGATCTTTGGGTTGAAATTACCTGTATGTCCTCTTTTTATCTGCATACAATTTCTATCTATCCTGGGCCTCCCTCAAATTTTGTTGAAATTTATTAACAACCTCCTCCATTTCTGCTAGCATGTCAGGGCCCAGTGATAACTTATTAACCAGATTATTCCAATCTTTGGGTACTATGCACTTTCTCCCATACAACACCTTGAAGGGGCTCATGCCTAATGATTCATGATGTCCATTATTATAAATGTAAATCATTTGTTAATAAAAATTTTACTCTCATGATTTACCTTTCATATTTCTCTCGCTCCCCATGTGTGTTTAACATGGTATCAGAGTAGGCGTATTCCTGCCCTACATAATTTCTTTGAACCAATTGTTTTATGGTCTTTATTTGCTGTCATTTCTGCCATCACTTATGAATATTTTCTCAGCTAGAATTTAGCTACCACCTCTTGCATATACCTGCGCTGCTCCTCCATATTCCTTTATCTGCGTTCTGTCTGCCTGACCAGCGCTATCTAAGATACGCTCTGTGCACTCTCTATAACCGTTTTCTGCCATTATTGATGTTGTGCCACTCTGTCTACCATAATTATTTCTGCGCCATTTCTGCCATGCTTTAGCTCTGAAAACATTTTGAATCGTTGTAACAAATTATCCTTCTAATGCTTACATTTCTCTCCTGACGTGACAGTCTCATTGATACTAATACCTAACGTTCCATTGGCATGCACCTAATCTCTTAACAACATTATTTTCCCTACGTTCAATCTTCCTGGAAATAAACGCTACTGTCTCTGCCATAATAATTTTCTGCATCCTCTTTGCGTCTTTTAGAAATGCCAACTGTTACACTGAAATTTGTCACCATGACTATCTGCAGTTAATATGGCTCCATCAATAGTCATATTATCCTCCTTGTCAAGCCTTATACCTCTGCTCTCCATGTCAAACTTCAAAAAGAGAGAAAGTCATTAAAAAACATGTTTATCTCTGGGTACGCAGCTTCTCTCTATCTTGCCTGCGTGTACGCATCCCAAGCTCATTGTACCTGCGTACTTGTACGCTCTGTAAGCCAAGGGATGGGTGCATACTCCTATAAAGGTCAAAAGGCGCGAGTTTCATCTTAAAAAAGTTACTTGTGGTCACTTCTAGAGCATTCTAGAAGATTGTTTGACGTGTATTAAGCACCTCCAGATGGTTCATGCATCCCTATGATAGAGGAACTTATCCCATCAAGAGAGGAGCTACCCCATCCAAAAGAGGGAGTATCCCATTGATGTTGGAACTGAATAACTTCCTCTAGAACACTATAAATACGGGCATTGGGCCAGGGAGGGGAGGTTGAAAGCTGAACATTCCAAAGGGTAAATGCTGCTGGAATTAGGACTTCCATTGTAAGCTTGGGAGGAGAGATTACCATCCTTTCTTGTTTCATTTGGAAGTGGGTGAGCTTGTCAAAGTAGAGGAAAACTCTTGCTGGACCCTGGGAGGAACTTGCACAACACCAAGGCTCAGGTTCTAATGGTTCCTTTTGTTTCCTTAATACAAATAAGTCCATTCTTCTCAATGATTTGTTGTTAATGAATTATTTCATATACTCCTTGGTCTATATGATGAATATGCTTTGTTTTATGAAATATTCAGGTGTTATGTAATCGTTTGACTGTTAGTGTATGCAGGTCTCAAAGTGAAGGAGGAGCTCATCTGGATCAACAAAGCTAGACTACTACAACAGCGTTGGACTTCAGGTAGGATCGAAAAACACTTGGTTTCTCATAAAATAATGTATGTTTAGAGAAGGATTGCTCTTATTTGTTTTGTTTGTCACTAGAGAGTCTTAGACTCCTAGGGAGGTTAGGTTTGTCCGCAAAAATAACTCTTTCCGCATGACAAATTGGCGACTCCGCTGGTGAATCCATTGATGTGATTGATTTTTCCTTTGAGCATTACTTTGATCTGAAAAGAGTCTTGTTTCTTTTGCTTTTTGGTTGCTTGACTGTGTTTTTGGGTGGCTTAGCTTAGGTTTGAGTTAGAACTTAGCTTTTCTTTGTTTTACAATAGTACGCACCCTTTGCGTTAGACACAGTGCATACTTGTACGCATTATATCTGTGTACACAGAGCATGCATGCACCTGGTTAAACATGCTGCCTGCATACCAGGTTAAAATTAAGAAAATTCCCTTTTTTATCACCTTTTCCTTTTAGATTTTGTTTTT
The DNA here is from genome assembly GCA_000404065.3 of Pinus taeda. Lineage (NCBI taxonomy): Eukaryota > Viridiplantae > Streptophyta > Pinopsida > Pinales > Pinaceae > Pinus > Pinus taeda. The sequence goes on from APFE031611753.1 coordinate 33,910, forward strand.
CTTAGTCTTTACTACCCAGATCCACTGGTTGACTGTCAAAAATCTTCACCTGCACTTGTTCCATTAGTGTCAAAAGTTTTAGTGAAATTCTTTGAGATTTTAGCCCTAGGGTTGTGATTTTTATTTTGGTCTTGTAGTGACTTTGGGTTTAGAAGTTGCAAAGCCTTAGATATCTCTGGTTTTGTCAGTCTTCTTAGGAGTCGAACCAGTCGCAAAATCTACCCTCGTGAGAGACCTACCTTTGTATTGCCTCGTTGCAAAATTTCAATATAACTTATTCATTTAAAGTTGTGAATTTCATTTTCAAAAAGAACAAAAAGAGATTGAGTTTTTGTTTTGATTAGTTTGTGATTCTGCATAAACTAGTCCTTGGATTAATCATTGCCAAGTAAAACATCCCGGAAT